>JAKVIS010004450.1:0-14107 GCA_033119425.1 Bufotes viridis
CCTGTGTAATCAGTTGAGCTGCACAGAGGCTTTGAGGAAAGATGGACATATGTTAGAGGCTGTGGGACAGCTGTAATAGTTATGTCCCCTCTGAGTAAATATAATTATTGCGATCAGTAGGATGTAGTATCACACAATAATCCTGCCATGATTGACCTCTGGAGTTACTGGGGGCTGCAAAAGGAAATAAGAGGGAGAAGGAGAGGGGACAGGGAGGTCTGTGGAGATACTTTTTCTATCTGCAGCCGGCTCTTCTTCGCATCCCCATTCCCCCAGCCCTCCCACCCCCGGGCTATCTCGAATCTGACCTGATCCTGACTGCTGCGGAATCAGGATCAAGCCAGCCTGTAGCGCTCGCTGGCCAATCAGTGCAAGGCAACTCTATTGAGGCAGCTGCTGATTGGGCAGTGTGCAGCGAGGCGGGAGAATCGCGTTGCCGTCGCCAGTGTGCCTGAGGGCTGCGCCTGCAGAAGAAGCACCCTGTCCCTGGCCTGAACTTCCTGAATGCTGCCTCAGTGCCGTGCTACTGACAGTCTGACACTCAGGTGAGGTGGAATTTGGCCAGGCAGCAAGAGAAGGAGGGGGTAGGGAGGGGGACAGTGTGGGACATGCTTCAATCTGCCCCCAAAATGCCCATGGGGAGAATTAGGAAGAAAGCACACTGTCCTGAGAATTTTGGGGGGCATTAGGGGTTGGGGGGGCTCATAGAGGACAGTATGCTTTCCTCCTACACCTTCTCCTTCCTAACACCCCCTGGCATTTTTGGAGGGCATTAGGGGTTGGATATTAAAGGGTTTCTGTCATCAGGTTTACACATTATAAGCTGTCTGACATTAGCTATGTGCTAATGTCCAGAGCAGCTGATAATGTGTTTTTATGTAAATCCGAGTTATATTTATGCTAAAAAACGTATTTTTATAATATGTAAATTAGCCTCTAGGAGCAGGGGCGTTGCCCTGCTCCTAGAGGCTCCGTCTTGCCAACCTGCTGCCACGCCCCTTCTTTCCTTGATTGACAGTGCCGGGCAGCGATCCCCTGCTGCCTCCGGCACTGTCTCCTTGCGAAATCCTGAGCCTGCGGCGCCGCTCTGTATTCGGCGCAGGCGCGGTGAGTTGAGGAGCGCTGGTGCCTGCTGTCCTCAGCTCACCGCGCCTGCGCAAACACAGAGCAGGTGCTGTATTACACCAACCAGCATGGGGGTGTGGCAGGGGAGGAGCCATGGTGGGTAGTAGGCGGGGTTAAGGGGGCCCAATTCAGATTTTTGCTATGGGGCCCAGTGATTTCTATGTACGCCCCTGATACTAACCATAGTCTTTATATGTGAAGTCCCACCCCCACTGTTTCAGTACATTCTCTTCAGTAACCATATGGCGCTTCCATCCTGAACATAGCCGCTGTTGGCAGGACAGTTTACCAGGCCTGTCCATTACTGGCCTCTATCGAATAAATATGCATGACCATATAAACTGCTGCGCACAGCATATTCTACAGAGGACGCTTATGGACAGTTCTGGTCACATGCACCACCATCAGTGACCATGCCCTAGATTGTGGGAGACTGTGAGAAGACAATATAATTAAACAAGGAGGCAGGAGTTCACATATAAGGACTAAGAGACAGATGCCCTTATAACATCATATGAGTAGCTGGCTCATAGTACTGTCTACAGCACTTTTGGGGATATTGTGATAAGGGGGACACCTACTTTAATAGTTATTAAAGGGGTTTCCAATCACAGGGACCCCCACTAATCACGAGAAGGGTGATCCCAGAGTCCCCTATTGAATAAAGCAGCAGCTTACGTGTGACCACCTCTCCAATCAAGGTCCATGGGACTGCAAAGAGTTCTGGCTTATCTCCATCAGTCCATTGCAGGGACAGACTGGGGAAGTTAAAGTGGCCCTGGAAAAAAATAAAAGTGCTTTCATGTTGTCGTCATGTTGGCAGAGAGAACAGAAGTAGCAATATCGTAGTACACAATATAGTACTGCCCCAGCAGAACCAAATACTGTAGTGCAGCAAAAAATACTTCCCCATAAGAACTAAATACCACAATGCAGCTCAAAATGCTGCCGTCCACGCCACAGTATGAAACTGTATCACCGTCCTGAGGATGGCAATACAGTTGTATTCACTAGGGCACCTGTGATCGCTGGCCAGGTGCATGATAGCTAAGTGCCTGATGCTCAGATATTAATTAATGCTGTGAGAATCAGATCTTTATGTACCTGGCTGGCGACCATGAGGAGGGCTTGGGTGGCCGTCTGAGAATCGGCCCAGTGGCCATTTCCCTATAGGGTCTGTGGCCAGTCTGCCCCTGGTCCATTAGAATTGAGTGCAGTGTTGGTCATGCATGCACACTACCGTTTCATTCACACATGGGACTCTAAAACCCTTGTTTTTGTGATTGCTTGTTTTCCCAGCGGTAGGACCCCCAAAGATCATACATTTATCACCTATCATGTGGATAGACGATAAATGTTTATAGGAACACATCTTTAAGACAGTCTAGAAGCCAATACTGGAAAGAGAACAGTGTCGTTAAAGTCTACACTGAGCTACAAGAGAGAGGCACAAAAGTAACTATGAGCCACCACTAATAATTCCACAGAAAACCAGAGGGTTATCTATCAGAAGGACGCCTATGGTTGACAGCACAGGCAGACAGAAGCCGATGGTCAAGAACCACTTATGAAGCTAACAATGAATAAGAAATGGAGAGCTCAGGGGACCACGTTTTCAAATATGCCAGAAACTGGTTTCCGACGAGATGTTTGGTCATTTTGGCATTTTCTATTTAATACGTTATTCCTGAAGGAATAGGATTATTTAATTGGTAATACTTATATTCAGAGGGATGAGAGATTTGGAAGACATGAATCTTGGCCTTTGTATTTTTTTTTCCTGTTGTTTATGTCATGACATGCTGTGACTTTCCAAAAGCTGAGGAGCCACAAGTGGCAGACCACTAATATCAACCTAAGGGCCCTTTCACACAGGCTGATAGATCAGGCAATAATGGTGAATTCATCTAATCTTTATTTTTATGCAGCAAAGAATTGGGACTTAGGGGGATGAATGATCATTACTATGATTGTTCTTTCCCATACAGTATCCTTCTCTGTTGACAGCACATCCCTCTTTATACAGGGCTATGTATTACTGACAAACGGGGATTCAACCCATAAATGCATTACACAGGACCAACTGGTTCATGAACTATACCATTCTACTGTGCAGTTGACTCAAGTTATTGTACCGATAAAAAAAGGTATGTAAGTAAAATTTTAAATACATGCATTTTTTTAATAAAAAATAGGATTTTTACTCTATACATAAATAAAAACTGCAATACCTCCTTAAATGAATAAAATACAAGTTGTACTGAATCTTTTCCACTAAACATATATATCAATCTCCTAAGCTCCTCCCTCATGTTGACAGTTCACTTTAAGCTCCTCCTTTTACAGATGACAAAGCACATTGAAGCTAGAACAATTCTGTCACGATTTGGCACATCTAGGGTTTTTACACTTCTTTTCCAACATGCTCAACCGGGGAGCGTGTCTTAGCAGAAAGGGGCAAGGATTCCTGGGAAAGAGGGGGCTAATTGCAAAACTGACCCATAGTTCTAGACTAAGAATCTGTCTCAAAGTAAGCCAACCAATAGTTGGCACAGAGTCAGGCCCCTTTCACACAAGCGAGTTTTCCGCGCGGGTGCAATGTGTGACGTAAAACCCTTTCCACACACACTGAATCCTGACCCATTCATTTCAATGGGTCTGTGTACATGAGCTTTGTTCTTCACGCATCACTTGTGCGTTGCGCGAAAATCGCAGCGTGTTCGATATTCTGCGTTTTTCACGCAGCTCTGGCCCCATAGAAGTGAATGGGGCTGTGTGAAATACGCATTGCATTTGGAAGCAAGTGTGGATGCAATGCTTTTTTCACTGAGATGTTGTTTGTAAACCTTCAGTTTTTTATCACGGGCGTGAAAAACGCATCAAATTAAAGGAAAAACTTATTTGGCCCAATGTATAGAGTTCAAATTAAGGCCTTTATTTACAAGCACCTAACACTATCTAGCTATCTATTTATGTAACGTATTACACTAATACAGGCACAGCAGAAACCACAGATTTAGGAGAATATCAATTTTAGGCCTAGTATTTTAGGCCCTGGCTAAAAGAGTATCCTTTACGGACAGAATTACACTTGGAGATGCACAATAGCGTGTGCAAATATAGAGGATTACGCTTTTCAGGCCTTGTATTTAGACACTAGTGTAATTATACCCTTTGCGGACAGAAATACACTTGGAGATGCACAATAGCGTGTGCAAAATATAGAGGATTACGCTTTCAGCACTTGTATTTAGACCTTGAGTGTAATATACCCTTTCACGGACAGAAATACACTTAGAGATGCACAGTAACGTGTGCATATATAGAGATTTATTTTTCAGGCCGTTGACCTGAATGTAATATAAACCTTTACGGACAGAATTACGCATGGAGAGGAACAGCGGAAAGCCCAGATGTTTAGGATTTCTATTTCAGGGATTTTATTTAACAACAGAAAAATTCTTATCCTTTGACGTGACAGTATTAAACTTAGCCAGCCACATGGCTGGAACACCAGATTTAGAGGATTGGTATTTAGGCAGATGGAATTTAACCCAGAATCAAAAATCTATCCTTTGACGGACAGATGATAAAGGATAACTGTCACATTTAGACCCAAATTTCAGTTTTCATATATGTAGTTACTAATATGATAATATTCCTGAATCAATAACTATTAGACTTACTTACCCCTTATTTAATAAGATTCAGCCCTTAGCAGCCAGTCTGCATAAAACTGCAATTTCACTATTCTGTTAAAATGGCTGCCCTCAGCCCTGAGGCTAATCCATAGGACACCTGCAGTGAAGTTAGTGAAGACCAGCTCTGTATACGGGGGTCTTGCAGTGAAGTTCCCAGGTCTGGCTGAAGCCTGTAGTTCTCCTACAAGCTCTCCTCTTATCAGATAAGGCTGTCATTTATACACTGAGGCAGCCCCATATCTTCTCTGAGCTGTATATTCTCCAGAACTGCTAAGGGAGTGTCTGCCAAGCACAGACATGTGGAGAAGTTCACACACACAGCCCAGCACTGTTATCTCCTGTCAGGAAGAACCTGGCTTTTTATACATTCCCTTACAATGCTGACTCACTATCAGTTCCCAGTGCACGCAGCGTGCTCCGTCCTCTATCTGGTAGACGGAAGGGGCATAGCAACATGATTTTATCTCAGGTAAATATAGCCAATACTGGGGACTTTTAGGTGGCTTTTAGGGGTTATTTATTTAAGAATCAAGAAATTAAAACAGGGCCAATAAGGTAATATTAATCACCAGAATCCAATAGTAAAAAAAAAAATTTGACAGTTATAAAACTATTAAACTTAAGTCAGCCACAACTGGAACACCGGATTCAGTATAAACTGTTATTCTGCTGATTATCGATCTATTAGTTCACTCACAAAAAAATGTATACTTTGTAGACTGTATTACTACTTGGCCAGCCATCAGCTGAAACCACTGATTTATGTGAATTGTTATTTTGGCAATTAAATTTCACCCCAGAAAAAAATTCTATCCTTTGACTTGACAGTATTAACACTTAGCCAGCCACAGCTGAAACCACCAGATTTAAGGGATTGTTATTTTGGCAATTGAATTTCACCCCAGAAAAAATCTATCCTTTGACGCACAGTATTACACTTAGCCAGCCACGGCTGGAACACCAGATTTAGGGGATTGTTATTTTAGCAATTGAATTTACTCCAGAAAAAATCTATCCTTTGACGTACAGTATTAAACTTAGCCAGCCACAGCTGGAACACCAGATTTAGGGGATTGTTATTTTGGCAATTGAATTTCACCCCAGAAATAAAATCTATCCTTTGACGGACAATATTACACTTGGCCAGCAACAGCTGGAACACCATGATTTAGGGATTGGTATTTTGGCAATTGAATTTCACCCCAGAAAAAAATCTATCCTTTGACAGACAGTATTACACTTGGCCAGCCACAGCTGAAACCACTAGATTTAGGGGATTGTTATTTTGGCAATTGAATTTCACCCCAGAAAATAATCTATCCTTTGACGGACAGTATTTCACTTGGCCAGCCACAACTGGAACCACTAGATTTAGGGATTGGTATTTTGGCAATTGAATTTTACCCCACAAAAAAATCTATCCTTTGACGCGACAGTATTAAACTTGAGCCAGCCACAGCTGGAACACCAGATTTAGGGAGTTGATATTTGGCAATTGAATTTCACCCCAGAAAAAATCTATCCTTTGACAGACAGTATTACACTTAGCCAGCCACAGCTGGAACCTCAGATTTAGGGATTGTTATTTTGGCAATTGAATTTCACCCCAGAAAAAATCTATCCTTTGACGGACAGTATTAAACTTAGCCAGCACACAGCTGGAACACCAGATTTAGGGGATTGGTATTTTGGCAATTGAATTTCACCCCAGAAAAATCTATTCTTTGACGGACAGTATTATACTTAGCCAGCTACAGCTGGAACACCAGATTAAGGGATTGTTATTTTGGCAATGGAATTTCACCCCACAAAAAAATCTATCCTTTGACAGACAGTATTGCACTTGGCCAGCCACAGCTGGAACACCAGATTTAGGGGATTGTTATTTTGGCAATTGAATTTCACCCCACAAAAAAATCTATCCTTTGACAGACAGTATTGCAATTGGACAGCCACAGATGGAACACCATATTTAGGGGATTGTTATTTTGGCAATTGAATTTCACCCCAGAAAAAAATCTATCCTTTGACGTACAGTATTAAATTTAGCCAGCCACAGCTGGAACACCAGATTTAGGGGATTGTTATTTTGGCAACTGAATTTCAACGCATAAATAAAATCTATCCTTTGACGCACAATATTGCACTTGCCCAGCAACAGCGAAAAACCGCTGATTTAGGGGATTGTTATTTTGGCAATTGAATTTCACCCCAGAAAAAAATGTATCCTTTGACATACAGTATTACACTTGGCCAGCCACAGCTGGAACCCCAGATTTAGGGGATTGTTATTTTAGCAATTAAATATCACCCCATAAAAAAATCTATCCTTTGATAGAGATGGCCCGAACTATCCGCCGGCGAACAGTTCCCGGCGAACATAGCTTGTTCGCGTTCGCCTCTGCCGGGCGAACATATGCGATGTTCGGTCCGCCCCCTATACATCATCATTGAGCAAACTTTGACCCTGTACCTCACAGTCAGCAGACACATTCCAGCCAATCAGCAGCATACCCTCCCTCCCAGACCCTCCCACCTCCTGAACAGCATCCATTTTAGATTCATTCTGAAGCTGCAGTCTTAGTGAGAGGAGGGAGAGTGTAACTGCTGCTGATTTAATTGAGGAAATCGATAGCTAGGCTAGTGAATTCAGTGTCCACTCCAGTCCTGAAAGACTCATCTGATCTCTGCTGTAAGGACAGCGTCCTGACAGCACCCCAAAAAGCCCTTTTAGGGCTGCAACATTAGTCTGCTTTTTTTCCTTTATATACATATTTCAGTTGCCTGGCCTGCCTGTGTGTGAGGAGCTGCAGGCCCACAGACTGTAGTGTGCCCACTGCCAGTGCCCACACCTGTCATTCCGTGTGGTACAGGACTTTGCATCAAAAAAGGCATTTAATTTTTACACTTTAATCTAAGGTTAGTTGCCTGCCAGTGTGTGTCAGGCTGACTTCCACTGACTGTAGTGTGCCACTGCCAGTGCCCACCACTCATACCGGCTGGCATGGGACTTTGCATAAAAAAGGCATTTAATTTTTACACTTTAGTGTAATTTCAGCTGCTTGCCTGCTGCTAGTGTGTGTCAGGCCGACTTCAACTGACTGTAGTGTGCCCACTGCCAGTGCTCCACCCCTGTCATCCCGTGTGGCACAGGACTTTGCTTAAAAAAGGCACTTAATTTTTACACTTTAATCTAAGGTTGAGTTGCCTGCCAGTGTGTGTCAGGCTGACTTCCACTGACTGTAGTGTGCCCACTGCCAGTGTCCACCACTCATACCGGCTGGCACAGGACTTTGCATAAAAAGGCATTTAATTTTTACACTTTAGTGTAATTTCAGCTGCTTGCCTGCTGCTAGTGTGTCAGGCCGACTTCAACTGACTGTAGTGTGCCCACTGCCAGTGCCCACCCCTGTCATCCCGTGTGGCACAGGACTTTGCTTAAAAAAGGCACTTAATTTTTACACTTTAATCTAAGGTTAGTTGCCTGCCAGTGTGTGTCAGGCTGACTTCCACTGACTGTAGTGTGCCCACTGCCAGTGCCCACCACTCATACCGGCTGGCACAGGGCTTTGCATAAAAAGGCATTTAATTTTTACACTTTAGTGTAATTTCAGCTAACTTGCCTGCTGCTAGTGTGTGTCAGGCCGACTTCAACTGACTGTAGTGTGCCCACTGCCAGTGCCCGCCCCTGTCATCCCGTGTGGCACAGGACTTTGCTTAAAAAAAGGCATTTAATTTTTACACTTTAATCTAAGGTTAGTTGCCTGCCAGTGTGTGTCAGGCTGACTTCCACTGACTGTAGTGTGCCCACTGCCAGTGTCCACCACTCATACCGGCTGGCACAGGACTTTGCATAAAAAGGCATTTAATTTTTACGCTTTAGTGTAATTTCAGCTGCTCACCTGCTGCTAGTGTGTGTCAGGCCGACTTCAACTGACTGTAGTGTGCCCACTGCCAGTGCCCACCCCTGTCATCCCGGTGTGGCACAGTACTTTGCATCAAAAAAGGCATTTAATTTTTACACTTTAGTGTAATTTCAGTTGCTTGCCTGCTGCCAGTGTGTGTCAGGCCCTCTTCCACTGACTGTAGTGTGCCACACTGCCAGTGTCAACCACTGATACCGGGTGGCACAGTAGCTTTGCCGGATAAATAAGGCATTTAATTTTTAGACAGTGAGTCTAAATTCAGTTGCTTGCCTGCTGCCAGTGTGTGTCAGGCCCTCTTCCACTGACTGTATTGTGCCCACTGCCAGTGCTCAACCACTGATACCGGGTGGCACAGTAGCTTGCCCGATAAATAAGGCATTTAATTTTTAGACAGTAGTCTAATTTCAGTTGCTTGCCTGCTGCCAGTGTGTGTCAGGCCCACTTCCACAGACTGTAGTGTGCCCACTGCCAGTGCCAATCACTCATACCGGGTGGCACAGTACCTAGCACGCGTAGTACCACTTATCTAAAAAAATGACAGGCAGAGGCAGGCCACCCCGCAGGGGTCGTCGATGGTCGTGGTGCTGTGATTTCCACTGTCCCTGGAATAATGCCCAGTTTTCAGAGGCCACGTACCCTGAACCCGAAAAATTCAGAGGGCGTAGTTGACTGGCTTAGACAGGACACCCAATCTTCAACAGCTTCCGCTAAGAACCTTGGCGCACCATCCTCCTCCAGCTCAGCTTCGGTCACCTGCTCTCAAGTTACCACGCACCCGCCCGTCGCCACCACCACCACTACCACCACAGCCACCACAGCCGCTTCACTTGATCCGTCAGAGGAGTTATTTACACATCAGTTGGATGCAATTAGTGATGCGCAACCATTGTGCCAGATGATGTAGATTACGGGGATATGTCTCAGTCAGGCAGGATTACACACATGGACGTACAGTGTGATGATGATGATGATGATGTTGTACCCGCTGCTGCTTCCTTTGCTGAGGTGTCAGATACAAGTGAAGCGGTTGATGATGACGATGTGTCCACGGATGCCACGTGGGTGCCTGCTCGAAGAGAAGAAGAGGGGAAAGTTCTGAAGGGGAGACAGAGAGAATGAGGAGACGAGTTGGAAGCAGGGGAGGTCGTCGCAAGGAGTTAGTGGCACAGTCAGACAGCATGTATCGGCACCTGGGGTCAGCCAGACAGCACGCCAGTCAACGCATGCTGTTGCCACCACTAGAATGCCGTCATTGCAAAGCTCAGCAGTGTGGCATTTTTTTGTGTGTCTGCCTCTGATAAAAGCAATGCCATTTGCAACCTGTGCCAAAAGAAACTGAGTCGTGGGAAGTCCAACACCCACCTTGGTACAACTGCTTTGCGAAGGCACATGATCTCACATCACAAACGCCTATGGGATCAACACATGAGTACAAGCAGCACACAAACTCAAAGCCACCATGCTCCTCCTGGTCCAGCATCTTCAGCCACGTCAACCACTGCTGTCCTCCCTGCCCCCTCTCAACCACCCGCCACTCCATCTCTCACCTTCAGCAGTTCCTGCTCATCTGCCCACAGTCAGGTGTCTGTCAAGGACATGTTTGAGCATAAGAAGCCAATGTCACAAAGTCACCCCTTGCCCGGCGACTGACAGCTGGCTTGACGGAACTCTTAGCCCGCCAGCTTTTACCATACCAGCTGGTAGAGTCTGAGGCCTTCAAAAAATTTGTCGCTATTGGGACACCACAGTGGAAGGTACCCGGACGAAATTTTTTTTTCAAAAAGGCAATCCCAAACCTCTACCATGTCATTGAAAAGGAAGTCATGGCATCTCTGGCATACAGTGTTGGGGCAAGGGTCCATCTGACCACTGATACCTGGTCTGCAAAGCACGGTCAGGGCAGGTATATCACGTATACTGCGCATTGGGTCAACCTGCTGACGGCTGACAAGCATGGAATGCGTGGCTCCGCAGCGGAGTTGGTGACACCACCACGACTTGCAGGCAGACCTACTGCCACCTCCTCTACTCCTACTCCATCCTCTTCAATATCCTCCTCGGCTGAGTCCTCTTCTGCTGCGGCGTCTGGCTGCACATCAACTGATTCCCCCAGCTCCCCAGGGGCTATTCCACATCCCGGATACGACAGTGTCACGCTATCTTGGGGTTGACTTGCCTGAAAGCAGAGAGCCACACAGGACCAGCACTCCTGTCCGCCCTGAACGCACAGGTGGATCAGTGGCTGACCCCGCACCAACTGGAGATCGGCAAAGTGGTGTGTGACAATGGAAGCAATCTGTTGGCGGCATTAAATTTGGGCAAGTTGTCACATGTGCCGTGCATGGCACATGTGTTGAATCTCATCGTACAACGTTTTGTGTCTAAGTACCCAGGCTTACAGGGCGTCCTCAAGCAGGCCAGGAAGGTGTGTGGCCATTTCAGGCGTTCCTACACGGCCATGGCGCACTTTTCCGATATTCAGCGGCGAAACAACATGCCAGTGAGGCGCTTGATATGCGACAGCCCGACACGTTGGAATTCAACACTCCTAATGTTCGACCGCCTGCTCCAACAAGAAAAAGCCGTCAACGAGTATTTGTATGACCGGGGTGCTAGGACAGCCTCTGCGGAGCTGGGAATCTTTTGCCACGTTACTGGACACTCATGCGCAATGCCTGTAGGCTTATGCGTCCTTTTGAGGAGGTGACAAACCTAGTCAGTCGCACCGAAGGCACCATCAGCGACCTCATCCCATTTGTTTTCTTCCTGGAGCGTGCCCTGCGAAGAGTTCTGGATCAGGCTGTAGATGAGCGTGAAGAGGAAGAGGAAGAGTTGTGGTCACCATCACCACCAGAAACAGCCTTGTCATCATCGCTTGCCGGACCTGCAGCAACGCTGGAAGAGGAGTATGAGGAAGAGGAGTCAGAGGAGGAATGTGGCGGCTTTGAGGAGGAGGAAGACCAACCACAGCAGGCACCCCAGGGTGCTCGTTGTTGTCACCTATCTGGGACCCATGGTGTTGTGCGTGGCTGGGGGAAGAACAGACCGTCAATGACATCAGTGAGGACGAGGAACGGGAAATGAGTAGCTCTGCATCCAACCTTGTTCAAATGGGGTCTTTCATGCTGTCATGTCTGTTGAGGGACCCACGTATAAAAAGGATAAAGGAGAACGATCTGTACTGGGTGGCCACGCTACTAGACCCCGGTATAAGCAGAAAGTGGCAGAAATGTTACCAAATTACCAGAAAGTCGGAAAGGATGCAGCAGTTCAAAACCAAACTAAAAAATATGCTTTACACAGCTTATAAGGGGATGTCACAGCACAACGGGAATCTAACAGGGGAAGAGGTGAGTGTAATCCTCCTCCCTACCACGGCGGCAAGGACTGGACGATTTACAGATGTGTTGTTGATGGAGGACATGCGGAGCTTTTTCAGTCCTACTCATCGCCACAGCCCTTCGGGATCCAGCCTTAGAGAACGACTCGACCGACAGGTAGCAGACTACCTCGCCTTAACAGCAGATATCGACACTCTGAGGAGCAATGAACCCCTTCACTACTGGGTGTGCAGGCTTGACCTGTGGCCTGAGCTATCCCAGTTTGCGATAGAACTTCTGGCCTGCCCTGCTTCAAGTGTCCTGTCAGAAAGGACCTTCAGTGCAGCAGGAGGCATTGTCACTGACAAGAGAAGTCGCCTCGGTCAAAAAGTGTTGATTACCTCACCTTCATAAAGATGAATGAGGCATGGATCCCGAAGGGACTGACAGTGGGGGATACGTTTGACTAACAAAAGGCCTGATTACATGCCATGGCCTCAAAATGGTCCCCACGCTGCTGTATTTAATGTCTGCATACCGGATGACTTTCGTGAATTCTCCACCACCAACTAGGGTTCAAGCCGCAATGTTTTAGTCACTTTTCTGCCTGGAAAACATAAATTTTTCCGGCCGCTGCTACAATAGCGGCTGCAACAGTGCCATTATTTTTCAGGCATGTGTACATGCCTAATTTTTCTGTCCTATGGTGCAGCACTGTGGCTGCAAAAACAAACCAAAAAAAAGGCACATACAAGTGTCAATTCCCCTTCGTGATCGTTACCTTGTTGTGGTGAAGGGGCTTGCGTATCACAATGAAGCAATCATCATCACCTCTATAAGTGTGTTGGCAATGTTGCCACACCCCAGATGATAAGGCCGTTGCTTCATTATGGTCAGACCAAAAGCGATCGGGTGGCCACGCTACTAGACCCCGGTATAAGCAGAAAGTGGCAGAAATGTTACCAAATTACCGAAAGTCGGAAAGGATGCAGCAGTTCAAAACCAAACTAAAAATATGCTTTACACAGCTTATAAGGGGGATGTCAATGGGGATTCGACAATGGTTAATCAATTCGACCGGATAGGGTCCGTAACAGGGATTAAACTGATAGCAATAGTACTAGTTAAGACACCACTCATATAGGGTGTCACAGCACATTGCTCTGTGCACGCGCAGTGCCCCAATTTGGGAGTAAGAGGACCGACCAAGCTGCTTTTTCCATCTCCCGGTTCCTGAAATCAATTCAGTTTAGTGTATGAGAGTTTGGTCTGTCACTGTGAAGGCAGTCGAAGGTACCCGGCCTAAATTTTTTTTCACAAAGGCAATCCCTGATATGGGACGTAACAGGGATTAAACTGATGAGAATAATACTACAGAAAATACCACTCATATCAGTGGAGGGAGCCAGCGTTTTTTAACCATCTCCCGTTCAAAAAATCTATTTAATAAATGGCCCCCAGATTGGGGAGTCGGGGACGTTAGAGGGATTAAACTGATGAGAATAGTACTACAGAAAATACCACTCATATCGGGTGTGACAGTAAATTGCACGGCGCAGACGCAGTGACCGTGGTTTAAAACAGAGTGGAGGGAGCCAGCGTTTTTTAACCATCTCCCCGTTCGAAAAATCTATTCAATAAATGGCCCCCAGATTGGGGACGTTAGAGGGATTAAACTGATGAGAATAGTACTACAGAAAATACCACTCATATCGGGTGTGACAGTAAATTGCACGGCGCAGACGCAGTCACCGTGGTTTAAAACAGAGTGGAGGGAGCCAGCGTTTTTTAACCATCTCCCCGTTCGAAAAATCTATTCAATAAATGGCCCCCAGATTGGGGACGTTAGAGGGATTAAACTGATGAGAATAGTACTACAGAAAATACCACTCATATCGGGTGTGACAGTAAATTGCACGGCGCAGACGCAGTTGTAACAGGGTTAAATCCCAGACCTCCCAACAGCACAAAACATAAGGCTGTCACTAGAGGGAGCTCTAACATGATTACACTGGTTGAGGAGAGTTAGGGCCTG
>JAKVIS010004451.1:0-13934 GCA_033119425.1 Bufotes viridis
TAGTCATGTAGATGGGGATAGGTTTGGGTTAACCCTAACCCCTACCAATGGGATTTGGCATAAGCTATATCAATAGAGGAGCTTAGGTTTAGGAATATGGATAGGGTTAGGGTTAACCCTAACCCTACCCAAGTGGGTTTGACATAAGGTAAATCAATAGAGGAGGTTAGGGTTAGAGTTAACCCTAACCCTACCCAAGTGGGTAGCACATGAGATATGCCAATAGAGGAGGGTTAGGGTTAGGGTTAGAGTTAGGGTTAACCCTAACCATATCCAAGATGGTAGGTTGTGAGGTAAGTCAATAGGGGAGGGTTAGGGGGTTAGGGTTAGGGTTAGTGGCTTATGGTTAAGGTTAGTGGGTTAGCTTCAGAGTTATGGTTAGGGTTAGAGTTAACCCTACCCAAATGGGTAAGTCATGACTTAAGGGTTAGGGTTAGGGATAGGTTTAGTGTTAACCTAACCCTACCCAAGTGGGTTTGGCATAAGGTATATCAATAGAGGAGCTTAGGTTTAGGAATATGGATAGGGTTAGGGATAACCCTTACCCTACCCAAGTGGGTTTGACATAAGGTATATTAATAGAGGAGGTTAGGGTTAGGGTTAGAGATAACCCTAACACTACCAAGTGGGTAGGACATGAGATATGTCAATAGAGGAAGTAAGGGTTAGGGATAGGGTTAGGGTTAGGCTTAACCTAACCAGACTCAAGTGGGTAAGTCATGAGGTAAGTCAATAGAGGAGGGAAAGGGTTAGAGTTAGGGTTAGTGGCTTAGGGTTAGGGTTAGGGTTAGAGTTAACCCTACCCAAGTGGGTAGGTCATGACTTAAGGGTTAGGGTTAGGGATAGGTTTAGGGTTAACCATAACCCTACCCAAGTAGGTTTGACATAAGGTATATCAATAGAGGAGCTTAGGTTTAGGAATAGGAATAGAGTTAGGGTTAGGGTTAGGGTTAACCCTAACCCTAACCAAGTTGGTTTGACATAAGTTATATCAATAGAGGAGGTTAGGGTTAGAGCTAACCTAACACTACCCAAGTGTGGAGGACATGAGATATGTCAATAGAGGAGATAAGGGTTAGGGATAGGGTTAGGGTTAGGGTTAACCCTACCCAAGTGGGTAGGTCATGAGGTAAGTCAATAGGGGAGGGTTAGTGTTAGTGGGTTAGGGGTTAGGGTTAGTGGGTTAGCTTCAGAGTTATGGATAGGGTTAGGGTTAGAGTTAACCCTACCCAAGTGGGTAGGTCATGACTTAAGGGTTAGGGTTAGGGATAGTTTTAGGGTTAACCATAAACCTACCCAAGTAGATTTGACATAAGGTATATCAATAGAGGAGCTTAGGTTTAGGAATATGGATAGGGTTAGGGATAACCCTTACCCTACCCAAGTGGGTTTGACATAAGGTATATTAATAGAGGAGGTTAGGGTTAGGGTTAGAGATAACCCTAACACTACCCAGGTGGGTAGCACATGAGATATGTCAATAGAGGAAGTAAGGGTTAGGGATAGGGTTAGGGTTAAGCTTAACCCTATCCGGACTCAAGTGGGAATAGGGATAGGGTTAGGGTTAGGGTTAACCCTATCCAAGTTGGTTTGACATAAGTTATATCAATAGAGGAGGTTAGGGTTAGGGTTAGAGCTAACCTAACCCTACCCAAGTGGGTAGGTCATGAGGTAAGTCAATAGAGGAGGGTTAGGGTTAGTCGTTTAGGGTTAGTAGGTTATGGTTAGGGTTATTAGGGTTAGGGTTAACTCTAACCCTTAACTCTAACCCTAACCCTAACCCTACCCAAGTAGGTTTGGCATAAGCTATATCAATAGAGGAGCTTAGGTTTAGGAATATGGATAAGGTTAGGGTTAACCCTAACCCTACCCAATAGGGTTTGACATAAGGTAAATCAATAGAGGAGGTTAGGGTTAGAGTTAACCCTAACCCTACCCAAGTGGGTAGCACATGAGATATGCCAATAGAGGAGGGTTAGGGTTAGAGTTTGGGTTAACCCTAACCATATCCAAGTTGGTAGGTTGTGAGGTAAGTCATTAGGGGAGGGTTAGGGTTAGTGGGTTAAGGTTAGGGTTAGTGGGTTATGGTTAGGGTTAGTGGGTTAGCTTCAGAGTTATGGTTAGGGTTAGAGTTAACCCTACCCAACTGGGTAAGTCATGACTTAAGGGTTAGGGTTAGGGATAGGTTTAGGGTTAACCCTAACCCTACCCAAGTGGGTTTGGCATAAGGTATATCAATAGAGGAGCTTAGGTTTAGGAATATGGATAGGGTTAGGGATAACCCTTACCCTTCCCAAGTGGGTTTGACATAAGGTATATTAATAGAGGAGGTTAGGGTTAGGGTTAGAGATAACCCTAACACTACCCAAGTGGGTAGGACATGAGATATGTCAATAGAGGAAGTAAGGTTTAGGGATAGGGTTAGGCTTAACCCTAACCCGACTCAAGTGGGTAAGTCATGAGGTAAGTCAATAGAGGAGTGAAAGGGTTAGAGTTAGGGTTAGTGGCTTAGGGTTAGGGTTAGGGTTAGAGTTAACCGTACCCAAGTGGGTAGGTCATGACTTAAGGGTTAGGGTTAGGGATAGGTTTAGGGTTAACCATAACCCTACCCAAGTAGGTTTGACATAAGGTATATCAATAGAGGAGCTTAGGTTTAGGAATAGGGATAGGGTTAGGGTTAGGGTTAACCTAACCCTAACCAAGTTGGTTTGACATAAGTTATATCAATAGAGGAGGTTAGGGTTAGAGCTAACCCTAACACTACCCAAGTGTGGAGGACATGAGATATGTCAATAGAGGAGGTAAGGGTTAGGGATAGGGTTAGGGTTAGGGTTAACCCTACCCAAGTGGGTAGGTCATGAGGTAAGTCAATAGAGGAGGGTTAGGGTTAGTGGGTTAGGGTTAGTGGGTTATAGATAGGGTTATTTGGTTAGCTATAGGGTTATCATCATTATTAGGGGTAGAGTTAACCAAACACAAGTGTGTAGGTCATGACGTAAGGGTTAGGGTTAGGGATAGGTTTAGGGTTAACCCTAACCCTACCCAAGTAGGTTTGGCATAAGCTATATCAATAGAGGAGCTTAGGTTTAGGAATATGGATAGGGTTAGGGTTAACCCTAACCCTACCCAAGTGGGTTTGACATAAGGTAAATCAATAGAGGAGGTTAGGGTTAGAGTTAACCCTAACCCTACCAAGTGGGTAGCACATGAGATATGCCAATAGAGGAGGGTTAGGGTTAGAGTTAGTGTTAACCCTAAACATATCCCAGTTGGTAGGTTGTGAGGTAAGTTAATAGAGGAGGGTTAGGGTTAGTGGGTTAGGGTTAGGGTTAGTGGGCTGTGGTTAGGGTTAGTGGGTTAGCTTCAGAGTTATGGTTAGGGTTAGGGTTAGAGTAAACCCTACCCAAGTGGGTAAGTCATGAATTAAGGGTTAGGGTTTGGGATAGGTTTAGGGTTAACCCTAACCCTACCCAAGTGGGTTTGGCATAAGGTATATCAATAGAGGAGCTTAGGTTTAGGAAAATGGATAGGGTTAGGGATAACCCTTACCCTACCCAAGTGGGTTTGACATAAGGTATATTAATAGAGGAGGTTAGGGTTAGGGTTAGAGATAACCCTAACAGTACCTAAGTGGGTAGGACATGAGATATGTCAATAGAGGAAGTAAGGGTTAGGGATAGGGTTAGTGTTAGGCTTAACCCTATCCGGACTCAAGTGGCAATAGGGATAGGGTTAGGGTTAACCCTAACCCTAACCAAGTTGGTTTGACATAAGTTATATCAATAGAGGAGGTTAGGGTTAGGGTTAGAGCTAACCCTAACACTACCAAGTGTGGAGGACATGAGATATGTCAATAGAGGAGGTAAGGGTTAGGGATAGGGTTATGGTTAGGGTTAACCCTAACCCTACCCAAGTGGGTAGGTCATGAGGTAAGTCAATAGAGGAGGGTTAGGGTTAGTGGGTTAGGGTTAGTAGGTTATGGTTAGGGTTATTTGGTTAGCTATAGGGTTATCGTTATGATTAGGAGTAGAGTTAACCATTCCCAAGTGTGTAGGTCATGACGTAAGGGTTAGGGTTAGGGATAGGTTTAGGGTTAACCTAACCCTACCCAAGTAGGTTTGGCATAAGCTATATCAATAGAGGAGCTTAGGTTTAGGAATATGGATAGGGTTAGGGTTAACCCTAACCCTACCCAAGTGGGTTTGACATAAGGTAAATCAATAGAGGAGGTTAGGGTTAGAGTTAACCCTAACCCTACCCAAGTGGGTAGCACATGAGATATGCCAATAGAGGAGGGTTAGGGTTAGGGTTAGACTTAGGGTTAACCCTAACCATATCCAAGTTGGTAGGTTGTGAGGTAAGTCAATAGGGGAGGGTTAGGGGTTAGGGTTAGGGTTAGTGGCTTATGGTTAAGGTTAGTGGGTTAGCTTCAGAGTTATGGTTAGGGTTAGAGTTAACCCTACCCAAATGGGTAAGTCATGACTTAAGGGTTAGGGTTAGGGATAGGTTTAGTGTTAACCCTAACCCTACCCAAATGGGTTTGGCATAAGGTATATCAATAGAGGAGCTTAGGTTTAGGAATATGGATAGGGTTAGGGATAACCTTACCCTACCCAAGTGGGTTTGACATAAGGTATATTAATAGAGGAGGTTAGGGTTAGGGTTAGAGATAACCCTAACACTACCCAAGTGGGTAGGACATGAGATATGTCAATAGAGGAAGTAAGGGTTAGGGATAGGGTTAGGGTTAGGCTTAACCCTAACCAGACTCAAGTGGGTAAGTCATGAGGTAAGTCAATAGAGGAGGGAAAGGGTTAGAGTTAGGGTTAGTGGCTTAGGGTTAGGGTTAGGGTTAGAGTTAACCCTACCCAAGTGGGTAGGTCATGACTTAAGGGTTAGGGTTAGGGATAGGTTTAGGGTTAACCATAACCCTACCCAAGTAGGTTTGACATAAGGTATATCAATAGAGGAGCTTAGGTTTAGGAATAGGAATAGAGTTAGGGTTAGGGTTAGGGTTAACCCTAACCCTAACCAAGTTGGTTTGACATAAGTTATATCAATAGAGGAGGTTAGGGTTAGAGCTAACCCTAACACTACCCAAGTGTGGAGGACATGAGATATGTCAATAGAGGAGATAAGGGTTAGGGATAGGGTTAGGGTTAGGGTTAACCCTACCCAAGTGGGTAGGTCATGAGGTAAGTCAATAGGGAGGGTTAGGGTTAGTGGGTTAGGGTTAGGGTTAGTGGGTTAGCTTCAGAGTTATGGATAGGGTTAGGGTTAGAGTTAACCCTACCCAAGTGGGTAGGTCATGACTTAAGGGTTAGGGTTAGGGATAGTTTTAGGGTTAACCATAAACCTACCCAAGTAGATTTGACATAAGGTATATCAATAGAGGAGCTTAGGTTTAGGAATATGGATAGGGTTAGGGATAACCCTTACCCTACCCAAGTGGGTTTGACATAAGGTATATTAATAGAGGAGGTTAGGGTTAGGGTTAGAGATAACCCTAACACTACCCAGGTGGGTAGCACATGAGATATGTCAATAGAGGAAGTAAGGGTTAGGGATAGGGTTAGGGTTAAGCTTAACCCTATCCGGACTCAAGTGGGAATAGGGATAGGGTTAGGGTTAGGGTTAACCCTAACCAAGTTGGTTTGACATAAGTTATATCAATAGAGGAGGTTAGGGTTAGGGTTAGAGCTAACCTAACCCTACCCAAGTGGGTAGGTCATGAGGTAAGTCAATAGAGGAGGGTTAGGGTTAGTCGTTTAGGGTTAGTAGGTTATGGTTAGGGTTATTAGGGTTAGGGTTAACTCTAACCCTTAACTCTAACCCTAACCTAACCCTACCCAAGTAGGTTTGGCATAAGCTATATCAATAGAGGAGCTTAGGTTTAGGAATATGGATAAGGTTAGGGTTAACCCTAACCCTACCCAATAGGGTTTGACATAAGGTAAATCAATAGAGGAGGTTAGGGTTAGAGTTAACCCTAACCCTACCCAAGTGGGTAGCACATGAGATATGCCAATAGAGGAGGGTTAGGGTTAGAGTTTGGGTTAACCTAACCATATCCAAGTTGGTAGGTTGTGAGGTAAGTCATTAGGGGAGGGTTAGGGTTAGTGGGTTAGGGTTAGGGTTAGTGGGTTATGGTTAGGGTTAGTGGGTTAGCTTCAGAGTTATGGTTAGGGTTAGAGTTAACCCTACCCAACTGGGTAAGTCATGACTTAAGGGTTAGGGTTAGGGATAGGTTTAGGGTTAACCCTAACCCTACCCAAGTGGGTTTGGCATAAGGTATATCAATAGAGGAGCTTAGGTTTAGGAATATGGATAGGGTTAGGGATAACCCTTACCCTTCCCAAGTGGGTTTGACATAAGGTATATTAATAGAGGAGGTTAGGGTTAGGGTTAGAGATAACCCTAACACTACTCAAGTGGGTAGGACATGAGATATGTCAATAGAGGAAGTAAGGTTTAGGGATAGGGTTAGGCTTAACCCTAACCCGACTCAAGTGGGTAAGTCATGAGGTAAGTCAATAGAGGAGTGAAAGGGTTAGAGTTAGGGTTAGTGGCTTAGGGTTAGGGTTAGGGTTAGAGTTAACCGTACCCAAGTGGGTAGGTCATGACTTAAGGGTTAGGGTTAGGGATAGGTTTAGGGTTAACCATAACCCTACCCAAGTAGGTTTGACATAAGGTATATCAATAGAGGAGCTTAGGTTTAGGAATAGGGATAGGGTTAGGGTTAGGGTTAACCTAACCCTAACCAAGTTGGTTTGACATAAGTTATATCAATAGAGGAGGTTAGGGTTAGAGCTAACCCTAACACTACCCAAGTGTGGAGGACATGAGATATGTCAATAGAGGAGGTAAGGGTTAGGGATAGGGTTAGGGTTAAGGTTAACCCTACCCAGAGTGGGTAGGTCATGAGGTAAGTCAATAGAGGAGGGTTAGGGTTAGTGGGTTAGGGTTAGTGGGTTATAGATAGGGTTATTTGGTTAGCTATAGGGTTATCATCATTATTAGGGGTAGAGTTAACCAAACACAAGTGTGTAGGTCATGACGTAAGGGTTAGGGTTAGGGATAGGTTTAGGGTTAACCCTAACCCTACCCAAGTAGGTTTGGCATAAGCTATATCAATAGAGGAGCTTAGGTTTAGGAATATGGATAGGGTTAGGGTTAACCCTAACCCTACCCAAGTGGGTTTGACATAAGGTAAATCAATAGAGGAGGTTAGGGTTAGAGTTAACCCTAACCCTACCCAAGTGGGTAGCACATGAGATATGCCAATAGAGGAGGGTTAGGGTTAGAGTTAGTGTTAACCCTAAACATATCCCAGTTGGTAGGTTGTGAGGTAAGTTAATAGAGGAGGGTTAGGGTTAGTGGGTTAGGGTTAGGGTTAGTGGGCTGTGGTTAGGGTTAGTGGGTTAGCTTCAGAGTTATGGTTAGGGTTAGGGTTAGAGTAAACCCTACCCAAGTGGGTAAGTCATGAATTAAGGGTTAGGGTTTGGGATAGGTTTAGGGTTAACCCTAACCCTACCCAAGTGGGTTTGGCATAAGGTATATCAATAGAGGAGCTTAGGTTTAGGAAAATGGATAGGGTTAGGGATAACCCTTACCCTACCCAAGTGGGTTTGACATAAGGTATATTAATAGAGGAGGTTAGGGTTAGGGTTAGAGATAACCTAACAGTACCTAAGTGGGTAGGACATGAGATATGTCAATAGAGGAAGTAAGGGTTAGGGATAGGGTTAGTGTTAGGCTTAACCCTATCCGGACTCAAGTGGCAATAGGGATAGGGTTAGGGTTAACCCTAACCCTAACCAAGTTGGTTTGACATAAGTTATATCAATAGAGGAGGTTAGGGTTAGGGTTAGAGCTAACCCTAACACTACCCAAGTGTGGAGGACATGAGATATGTCAATAGAGGAGGTAAGGGTTAGGGATAGGGTTATGGTTAGAGTTAACCCTAACCCTACCCAAGTGGGTAGGTCATGAGGTAAGTCAATAGAGGAGGGTTAGGGTTAGTGGGTTAGGGTTAGTAGGTTATGGTTAGGGTTATTTGGTTAGCTATAGGGTTATCGTTATGATTAGGAGTAGAGTTAACCATTCCCAAGTGTGTAGGTCATGACGTAAGGGTTAGGGTTAGGGATAGGTTTAGGGTTAACCCTAACCCTACCCAAGTAGGTTTGGCATAAGCTATATCAATAGAGGAGCTTAGGTTTAGGAATATGGATAGGGTTAGGGTTAACCCTAACCCTACCCAAGTGGGTTTGACATAAGGTAAATCAATAGAGGAGGTTAGGGTTAGAGTTAACCCTAACCCTACCCAAGTGGGTAGCACATGAGATATGCCAATAGAGGAGGGTTAGGGTTAGGGTTAGACTTAGGGTTAACCCTAACCATATCCAAGTTGGTAGGTTGTGAGGTAAGTCAATAGGGGAGGGTTAGGGGGTTAGGGTTAGGGTTAGTGGCTTATGGTTAAGGTTAGTGGGTTAGCTTCAGAGTTATGGTTAGGGTTAGAGTTAACCCTACCCAAATGGGTAAGTCATGACTTAAGGGTTAGGGTTAGGGATAGGTTTAGTGTTAACCCTAACCCTACCCAAGTGGGTTTGGCATAAGGTATATCAATAGAGGAGCTTAGGTTTAGGAATATGGATAGGGTTAGGGATAACCCTTACCCTACCCAAGTGGGTTTGACATAAGGTATATTAATAGAGGAGGTTAGGGTTAGGGTTAGAGATAACCCTAACACTACCCAAGTGGGTAGGACATGAGATATGTCAATAGAGGAAGTAAGGGTTAGGGATAGGGTTAGGGTTAGGCTTAACCCTAACCAGACTCAAGTGGGTAAGTCATGAGGTAAGTCAATAGAGGAGGGAAAGGGTTAGAGTTAGGGTTAGTGGCTTAGGGTTAGGGTTAGGGTTAGAGTTAACCCTACCCAAGTGGGTAGGTCATGACTTAAGGGTTAGGGTTAGGGATAGGTTTAGGGTTAACCATAACCCTACCCAAGTAGGTTTGACATAAGGTATATCAATAGAGGAGCTTAGGTTTAGGAATAGGAATAGAGTTAGGGTTAGGGTTAGGGTTAACCCTAACCTAACCAAGTTGGTTTGACATAAGTTATATCAATAGAGGAGGTTAGGGTTAGAGCTAACCCTAACACTACCCAAGTGTGGAGGACATGAGATATGTCAATAGAGGAGATAAGGGTTAGGGATAGGGTTAGGGTTAGGGTTAACCCTACCCAAGTGGGTAGGTCATGAGGTAAGTCAATAGGGAGGGTTAGGGTTAGTGGGTTAGGGTTAGGGTTAGTGGGTTAGCTTCAGAGTTATGGATAGGGTTAGGGTTAGAGTTAACCCTACCCAAGTGGGTAGGTCATGACTTAAGGGTTAGGGTTAGGGATAGTTTTAGGGTTAACCATAAACCTACCCAAGTAGATTTGACATAAGGTATATCAATAGAGGAGCTTAGGTTTAGGAATATGGATAGGGTTAGGGATAACCCTTACCCTACCCAAGTGGGTTTGACATAAGGTATATTAATAGAGGAGGTTAGGGTTAGGGTTAGAGATAACCCTAACACTACCCAGGTGGGTAGCACATGAGATATGTCAATAGAGGAAGTAAGGGTTAGGGATAGGGTTAGGGTTAAGCTTAACCTATCCGGACTCAAGTGGGAATAGGGATAGGGTTAGGGTTAGGGTTAACCCTAACCAAGTTGGTTTGACATAAGTTATATCAATAGAGGAGGTTAGGGTTAGGGTTAGAGCTAACCCTAACCCTACCCAAGTGGGTAGGTCATGAGGTAAGTCAATAGAGGAGGGTTAGGGTTAGTCGTTTAGGGTTAGTAGGTTATGGTTAGGGTTATTAGGGTTAGGGTTAGACTCTAACCCTTAACTCTAACCCTAACCCTAACCCTACCCAAGTAGGTTTGGCATAAGCTATATCAATAGAGGAGCTTAGGTTTAGGAATATGGATAAGGTTAGGGTTAACCCTAACCCTACCCAATAGGGTTTGACATAAGGTAAATCAATAGAGGAGGTTAGGGTTAGAGTTAACCCTAACCCTACCCAAGTGGGTAGCACATGAGATATGCCAATAGAGGAGGGTTAGGGTTAGAGTTTGGGTTAACCCTAACCATATCCAAGTTGGTTGGTTGTGAGGTAAGTCATTAGGGGAGGGTTAGGGTTAGTGGGTTAGGGTTAGGGTTAGTGGGTTATGGTTAGGGTTAGTGGGTTAGCTTCAGAGTTATGGTTAGGGTTAGAGTTAACCCTACCCAACTGGGTAAGTCATGACTTAAGGGTTAGGGTTAGGGATAGGTTTAGGGTTAACCCTAACCCTACCCAAGTGGGTTTGGCATAAGGTATATCAATAGAGGAACTTAGGTTTAGGAATATGGATAGGGTTAGGGATAACCCTTACCCTTCCCAAGTGGGTTTGACATAAGGTATATTAATAGAGGAGGTTAGGGTTAGGGTTAGAGATAACCCTAACACTACCCAAGTGGGTAGGACATGAGATATGTCAATAGAGGAAGTAAGGTTTAGGGATAGGGTTAGGCTTAACCTAACCCGACTCAAGTGGGTAAGTCATGAGGTAAGTCAATAGAGGAGTGAAAGGGTTAGAGTTAGGGTTAGTGGCTTAGGGTTAGGGTTAGGGTTAGAGTTAACCGTACCCAAGTGGGTAGGTCATGACTTAAGGGTTAGGGTTAGGGATAGGTTTAGGGTTAACCATAACCCTACCCAAGTAGGTTTGACATAAGGTATATCAATAGAGGAGCTTAGGTTTAGGAATAGGGATAGGGTTAGGGTTAGGGTTAACCTAACCCTAACCAAGTTGGTTTGACATAAGTTATATCAATAGAGGAGGTTAGGGTTAGAGCTAACCCTAACACTACCCAAGTGTGGAGGACATGAGATATGTCAATAGAGGAGGTAAGGGTTAGGGATAGGGTTAGGGTTAAGGTTAACCCTACCCAAGTGGGTAGGTCATGAGGTAAGTCAATAGAGGAGGGTTAGGGTTAGTGGGTTAGGGTTAGTGGGTTATAGATAGGGTTATTTGGTTAGCTATAGGGTTATCATCATTATTAGGGGTAGAGTTAACCAAACACAAGTGTGTAGGTCATGACGTAAGGGTTAGGGTTAGGGATAGGTTTAGGGTTAACCCTAACCCTACCCAAGTAGGTTTGGCATAAGCTATATCAATAGAGGAGCTTAGGTTTAGGAATATGGATAGGGTTAGGGTTAACCTAACCCTACCCAAGTGGGTTTGACATAAGGTAAATCAATAGAGGAGGTTAGGGTTAGAGTTAACCTAACCCTACCCAAGTGGGTAGCACATGAGATATGCCAATAGAGGAGGGTTAGGGTTAGAGTTAGTGTTAACCCTAAACATATCCCAGTTGGTAGGTTGTGAGGTAAGTTAATAGAGGAGGGTTAGGGTTAGTGGGTTAGGGTTAGGGTTAGTGGGCTGTGGTTAGGGTTAGTGGGTTAGCTTCAGAGTTATGGTTAGGGTTAGGGTTAGAGTAAACCCTACCCAAGTGGGTAAGTCATGAATTAAGGGTTAGGGTTTGGGATAGGTTTAGGGTTAACCCTAACCCTACCCAAGTGGGTTTGGCATAAGGTATATCAATAGAGGAGCTTAGGTTTAGGAAAATGGATAGGGTTAGGGATAACCCTTACCCTACCCAAGTGGGTTTGACATAAGGTATATTAATAGAGGAGGTTAGGGTTAGGGTTAGAGATAACCTAACAGTACCTAAGTGGGTAGGACATGAGATATGTCAATAGAGGAAGTAAGGGTTAGGGATAGGGTTAGTGTTAGGCTTAACCCTATCCGGACTCAAGTGGCAATAGGGATAGGGTTAGGGTTAACCTAACCCTAACCAAGTTGGTTTGACATAAGTTATATCAATAGAGGAGGTTAGGGTTAGGGTTAGAGCTAACCCTAACACTACCAAGTGTGGAGGACATGAGATATGTCAATAGAGGAGGTAAGGGTTAGGGATAGGGTTATGGTTAGGGTTAACCTAACCCTACCCAAGTGGGTAGGTCATGAGGTAAGTCAATAGAGGAGGGTTAGGGTTAGTGGGTTAGGGTTAGTAGGTTATGGTTAGGGTTATTTGGTTAGCTATAGGGTTATCGTTATGATTAGGGGTAGAGTTAACCATTCCCAAGTGTGTAGGTCATGACGTAAGGATTAGGGTTAGGGATAGGTTTAGGGTTAACCCTACCCAAGTAGGTTTGGCATAAGCTATATCAATAGAGGAGCTTAGGTTTAGGAATATGGATAGGGTTAGGGTTAACCCTAACCCTACCAAAGTGGGTTTGACATAAGGTAAATCAATAGAGGAGGTTAGGGTTAGAGTTAACCCTAACCCTACCCAAGTGGGTAGCACATGACATATGCCAATAGAGGAGGGTTAGGGTTAGGGTTAGAGTTAGGGTTAACCCTAACCATATCCAAGTTGGTAGGTTGTGAGGTAAGTCAATAGGGGAGGGTTAGGGGGTTAGGGTTAGGGTTAGTAGCTTATGGTTAAGGTTAGTGGGTTAGCTTCAGAGTTATGGTTAGGGTTAGAGTTAACCCTACCCAAATGGGTAAGTCATGACTTAAGGGTTAGGGTTAGGGATAGGTTTAGTGTTAACCTAACCCTACCCAAGTGGGTTTGGCATAAGGTATATCAATAGAGGAGCTTAGGTTTAGGAATATGGATAGGGTTAGGGATAACCCTTACCCTACCCAAGTGGGTTTGACATAAGGTATATTAATAGAGGAGGTTAGGGTTAGGGTTAGAGATAACCCTAACACTACCCAAGTGGGTAGGACATGAGATATGTCAATAGAGGAAGTAAGGGTTAGGGATAGGGTTAGGGTTGAGGCTTAACCTAACCAGACTCAAGTGGGTAAGTCATGAGGTAAGTCAATAGAGGAGGAAAGGGTTAGAGTTAGGGTTAGTGGCTTAGGGTTAGGGTTAGGGTTAGAGTTAACCCTACCCAAGTGGGTAGGTCATGACTTAAGGGTTAGGGTTAGGGATAGGTTTAGGGTTAACCATAACCCTACCCAAGTAGGTTTGACATAAGGTATATCAATAGAGGAGCTTAGGTTTAGGAATAGGAATAGAGTTAGGGTTAGGGTTAGGGTTAACCTAACCCTAACCAAGTTGGTTTGACATAAGTTATATCAATAGAGGAGGTTAGGGTTAGAGCTAACCTAACACTACCCAAGTGTGGAGGACATGAGATATGTCAATAGAGGAGATAAGGGTTAGGGATAGGGTTAGGGTTAGGGTTAACCCTACCCAAGTGGGTAGGTCATGAGGTAAGTCAATAGAGGAGGGTTAGGGTTAGTGGGTTAGGGTTAGGGTTAGTGGGTTAGCTTCAGAGTTATGGATAGGGTTAGGGTTAGAGTTAACCCTACCCAAGTGGGTAGGTCATGACTTAAGGGTTAGGGTTAGGGATAGTTTTAGGGTTAACCATAAACCTACCCAAGTAGATTTGACATAAGGTATATCAATAGAGGAGCTTAGGTTTAGGAATATGGATAGGGTTAGGGATAACCCTTACCCTACCCAAGTGGGTTTGACATAAGGTATATTAATAGAGGAGGTTAGGGTTAGGGTTAGAGATAACCCTAACACTACCCAGGTGGGTAGCACATGAGATATGTCAATAGAGGAAGTAAGGGTTAGGGATAGGGTTAGGGTTAAGCTTAACCTATCCGGACTCAAGTGGGAATAGGGATAGGGTTAGGGTTAGGGTTAACCCTAACCAAGTTGGTTTGACATAAGTTATATCAATAGAGGAGGTTAGGGTTAGGGTTAGAGCTAACCCTAACCCTACCCAAGATGGGTAGGTCATGAGGTAAGTCAATAGAGGAGGGTTAGGGTTAGTCGTTTAGGGTTAGTAGGTTATGGTTAGGGTTATTAGGGTTAGGGTTAG
>JAKVIS010004452.1:0-14323 GCA_033119425.1 Bufotes viridis
AAGGGATCTGCCTCTGTTTTGGCTTGAAATACAAATGTAACCTAAAAAAGACTGGCTCCAGGAAAAAATGTATAACGAACATGTCCCTGTATGTGTGTGGTTCAGGTTGGACTGACAGGGTTTATATGTACAGACCAAGAGGCTATTCACATGGTACATGACACGTCCGCTGAAGCGGTGCTGAGAATTCGTTTGACTGTTCACGCAGGAATTGCAGGGTCATAATACACAGATACACCTATTGAGTAGTGCTACTAGTCGGAAAAAACAACAAGGAAGGTGAAATGTAAGATTTCACAAAACTGGATATAACCTACTAATTTTGGAGGCACTTTTTCCTTATCAGGGGCTATGGGAATGTTGCTTTTCTGCTAGGGTCTATCTTTGGCTTCCCTGATATTCTACTATTCCCTGATCTGTGGGTGTGTGACTGCACAGACCCCACAGGACTCAGTCCTCTGAGTGACATCGGGGGAGCTAGAAGGGGACTTTGGGATGCAGATCTGTGCCGGGCTCCTTCAGAACGGGTGTAGCTGGGCTCCAGAGGCACTTTGCAAATTTATTTTCTGCATAAACTAAAGCATTGACATCTATGGCAAAGGTATATTGTGGACATGCTATAGGAGATCTGGCAGACCCTATAAAAATGGCTCTATATGCAAAATCTACGTGACAGAATCCCTTTAAAGGGGGGACCCCCCACTCAGCCAGACCTGTAAAGAGCAGATTACTCACCTGCTTTCCACAGTTGGCTCCCCGCTCCTTCCCCTCCAGGCCTGCAACTGTCTGCTGGGCACCCTCGCTGTAAACATCTGGTTTGACATTGCCGCAGCCAATCGCTCTCCGTGGCAGAGACCAGATTCCCTGCCATCAGGTGACCGTTTGTCATGATGTAAAGGGAGCAGGTCACTGCTGCGGCCAGTGGTTGGCTGCGGTAATGTCAAACCAGACAGCCTAGTGGAGCATCGCAGGCCAGGAGGAGAAGAAGCCAGCCCCAGAAAGCAAGTGAGTAATCTTCTCTTTACAGGTCTGGTGAAGACCTTTTTGTTCTGTTTCTCTCGGGTTTTCACAGTATCTAACAGAAATCCTCTATGTCATAAGGAGGTGCAATAGCGGGTTCATGGACCTCTGTGGCAGCCCTATTGTGACTTGTACAAAACAGTGCTGTAAGAAGTCCATGTGCATGAGGCCTAGTTATGTATTGAGGATTTTCACTTAATTAGCTCATTTGTGAACTTTTGTTTTGACTCTGTCTGCTTTTTCCTCCCATGTCACTTAGTAGTACGTTGCAAGGTTTGACTTTTTTGCTTTTGTGAGAATTTGTGTGAAGATGCTGCAGAGCTTCCTGTGTAGTAGGTGCAACAATTATACCAGAAAAAAACCTTGTAGTACTAGAAAATACACGTGACGCCAGTCTTGATGAAATTGACATTAACTGTATCTGCTGGTTAATGATATAGAGGAGGGAGAGCCAAGACACTTGAGCTTGAACCTCAGAGGGTAAAAACAACATACCCCCTTTGGAAATACAGATTGTAGGTAGAAACGCATACAGAATGGAAGCTGTTGTTTTGAAGGCTTTTACAGTATTAGCAATAAAGAATATCCAAAGATAAACATGTTTTGGGGTTAAAACCAACTTTTTTACTTGTAGATCTGGATGGTTTTCTTCCCGTTCTGTGGGTGGGTAGCAGCTAATCAATCGCCTGCATAGCCCAGGATGCATTGCAATTACCTAATGTTAACCCTTTCCACTCTTGCATAGAAAATAGCCCCTCACATATGAGATACCGTACCTATGGTATATAACGCCATCCCCCAATTTCCTTCTCTACTGTCTAGATGGGGTTATAGCTTTATATTTCTGTGAATTTGAAGGTAGGAATGAAAGAATGACTGGCATCACTATAGAATCCCTAAACCAGTACTGGGGGGAAAGAGAGCAGAGAAGCTACTAAGCATGTTAGTCCATCACTGAATGCAGGTGAACGTGGAACAGAAGGATAAACAGCAGGGGGCGCTAGCAGAGAGAAAATTGTAATGTACAAAAATCTATGCATATTTTTTATATTGCATTAATACTTGATTTCCAATGCCTTTGAAGTGCATAGTAATAACTTTTATGGCTTTCTTGCTTAAAAAGCAGCTCAACTTGCACCAATGTAATTCCCAAAAGGGCAGTTTTCGAAATTCTAAATGCTTCTAGAGAGCATTCCAAATTGTGCCATATGAAAGATTTTATCTGTATTTCAAATGTTGCTGAGAAAGGGCAATCTGCTAACCAAATGGCCTGAATATCGTAAACCCTGCCGGCTATCATGTATCCATCAAAGTTACCCGGCCATCTCAAGACGCATGGCCCCATGTTGGCTCATGTCTGTCGACAAATGTTCAGATACAAGAACATGATGAATTTGGTGCAGCACCTCTTGCCTACACAGGAGTGAATTGGACTCATTTACATGGCTAAACTGGCACTATCAATAACACATGGGCGAGTGTTATGATGTTTATGCCATCTAGTGATGAATTATTAAATTACGTGATATCACATTTGTATCCAGCAACACATTCATGGAGAAGTTAAGGATTTCCCCTTATAAATAATAGAAATTGTAGTTAAACCTTTTTTTTCTGTATTAACAGCATTTTGGTTATGAAATGTCACCTGTAAAATTCTGACATCTCCCTGCTGCATCATGGCTGCTTTCCTTTATACAATGTTATGGAAAAATGTACAGTGGTCCCTTAAGATACAATGGCCTCAGGATACAATATTATCAACATACAATGGTCTCTTCTGACCCATCGTAAGTTGAAACCAGACTCAACATACAATGCCTCAGACTCAGATCCAACCAATCCAGGCCACTTCTCTGGTAAAATAGCTGTATTAGCTGCTAGTTATCAGCTATTCCTGACTGTTATATGTAAGGACTTGTTTTATTCATCTTAATTATCTGCTTATTTTTCGTAAATCTTCAATTTCTTTCATCTTGGATGACATTTTGGGGCTTTGGAACCGATTACTCAATTTACAATGGTTTCAATATACAATGGTCCTCCTGGAACCAACTAATATTGTAACTTGAGGGACCACTGTACTAGCAAAATCAAATCTTGTGCTTTTGTGTCTAGCCACATAGGTCGTGTCTTAGCAACCCTATCACCCCAAAAAAAAAAAAACTTTTCCAAATTTTTTTTTTTTGTTGCTAGGCTTATCCAGGAGTGTAAAATTGATAGCCAATATGCCATAAATAGTACAACGCTAGGAGTTTTTTTTTTTTTTTTTGCCCTGTGGCAGCCTGGTATTTCAACTCTGTCCCATTCACCTCACAAGGATGTGATGTTGAATACTTTTGTGTTAATAAATACAAAAGTATTAAGGAAGTGATTCCTTTTTATAGGCTAACCAGAAAAAAAAATATTGCAAGTTTTCAGAGCACAGGCTCCTTCTTCAGGCTTCTTTTTAATCTTGCCCGAAGTCTTTGGGATGCCGGATCCGTTTTTTTTTTGGATCCAATAACTTACAACGGAATCCGTTTTTTCCGTTTTCGATGTAACACAACCAGATTCATCTGGCATCGTTTTGGTCCGGTTCCTCGGCCGGATCTCAAAACCGTAAACCAATAAGCAGGTGTGAAACAGGACTAACCCCTAAACAGAGAGAAGGTATGATGGAATAATTTGCTTGTCTTCTGTATTTTGGACCCATTCCTGGTTTAACGTTACAAATAGTGATTAATTTATGCCACATTCAAGTGGCAGGATTTTATAACTCTTTTGTAATTAAAGTATTCCGAGACCATTTAGGGCTTTTATTTGACACTAGTAGATATTTATGGGTGTGCTGGCAGGAAATTCGACATCACTGCCAGGTGATGGGGAGAGGCCGAGGAGACGTGGGAAGCTGTTAGTCTGAACACGCCTTCCAATGCCCTCATAATGGGGGGGAGGGGGTGCGGGTAGAGGAGCAACTAACACCTCACCCTCATTCCCTTGGTAACAGGAGCAGGGTATTTATCTTTTTTCTTGAAGCCAGCATTATGCCGACTTCTAGAGTCTACAAACTATTGCATTCATTGACTCAACCAGGGGACTTGCAGAGCACAAGAAATAAACATTTATTTTATATATTTGATTTAAAAAAAGTTATAATAGTTGACATAATAGCAGCCACAGGGGCGGGGGGGTGGGCTGCAGCTTGATGTTACTCCTCTGGCTGTTTTGTCGTAAATTCATCAAGCTGCTGTCACCAAAAAGATGGTAAGGGTGAACAGCCTGCCGGATCAGTGCTGCCGCTAGTGCACGCATGCCACCGGAGGTCCGCTCCGGCCCTATTGACTATAATAGGGGCGGGCCGAGTTCTGGCGGCAGCACGGCAAACATCCTGAGAGGCGGCCGGAATGAAACTACAACATAGAGAAGGCTGCCGCTAGTGTGAAACTAGCCTAAATCTGGTGCAGGGACAAGACACTCTTGTCTAACTCTATACCAGCTATTAGTTGGCTTACTTTGAAACAAAATTTTACACTATAATTGTGGTGCAATTTTGGCACAAAATGTTGCATGTTAGGGTCCATTCACACGTCCGTATAAATGGGTCCGCATCCTTTTCACAATTTTGCGTATGCGGGCCCATTTATTTCAATGGGCCGCAAAGTGTGCTTGTCCACATTCGTAGTTCCGTTCTGCGGCCCTGCAAAAAAGATAGAGCATGTCCTATTCTTGTCTGCAGCCACTGACAAGAATAGACATTTCTGTCAAAGGGTTGGCCATGTGCGGTCTGCAAAATGCGGAACGCACATGGCTGGTGTCCGTGTTTTGCGGATTTGCAATTTTCTGACCGGCCGCAAAACACTTGCGGACGTGTTAATGGACCCTCAGGCAATACAGTCCAGTGAAGCTCTGCCTCTTCCTGCTAACTCCATCTACTTTTCTAGCAAGTCGGAATAAAGTGTAGAAACCCTAGTTGCACCAAAATTGTGTTGTTTTTTTTTTTTTAGACAGATTGTAGGAGCAGACACATTATTAAATCTGGGACTGTATCTAGACCTCGCTGCCAATAAAACTGACCTCCCTGTCGGCTTCCATGCTATTACTAGCTGGTGCTCGGTCACAAATTGAGACGTTGTAATAATAGCTGTATAAAGGTATACTCAAATAAAAATAATAGGGATGTCCCGATACCATTTTTTTAAGACCGAGTACGAGTACCGATACTTTTATTTAAGTACTCGCCGATACCAATTACCGATACCTCGTATAAACAGCGGCGCAGTTGCTGATAGCAATGAAAAAAATTAAAGCTGGAATTTGGTTGCTATGGACAACGGCTTTTCTTTTCCTTGTACAAGTGTTAATAAATTGATAAATGGGAATATAATAGTGTTTTCCAACCAATGTGCCTCCAGGGGGATCTGTTATGGGGGATCTGTGGATGACACTGTTATGGGGGATCTGTGGATGACGCTGTTATGGGGATCTGTGGATGACGCTGTTATGGGGGGGGGGGATCTGTGGATGACGCCGTTATTGGGAAACTGTGGATGACGCCGTTATGGGGGATCTGTGGATGACGCCGTTATGGGGGGATCTGTGGATGACACTAATGGGGGGATCTCTGGATGACACTATGGGGATCTCTGAATGACACTAATGGGGGGGATCTCTGGATGACACTAATGGGGGGGATCTCTGGATGACACTGTCAGGGGGCTATGTGGATGACACATATATAGCATATATATGACTATATATATAGCAGGATCATCCACAGATCCCCCATTAGTGTCATCCACAGACCCCCATAGTGTCATCCAGAGATCCCCCATAGTGTCATCCAGAGATCTCCCATACACTATTGACGTAAACTTAATCTTTATTAATGTGGCCGGAATTACTAACTATTGATGTGCAGTCTCCCTCAGGTCAGGCGCTCAGTACCTCCATGCTCCTCCTGCCCCGCGCGCCTTCTACATTCATAAAGTGGGCAGGAGGGACGTGAGGTGCTTGGAGGAATCGGGCAGCTTGAGCTCTCAGTTCCTCCATGCGCCTCATGTCCCGCCTGCTTGCTCCGCCCACTTTTATGAATGAAGGGGGCAGGAGGAGCATGGAGGGACTGAGCGCCTGACCTGAGGGGGACTGGGCATCAATAGTTAGTAATTCCGGCGACATTAATAGAGGTTAGGTTTACTTTAATAGTGTATAGGAGCTGCCGGACCGGAACGTCCGGTATCGGCAGCGGTATCGGCGGCATTTTCACGAGTACAAGTACTCGTGAAAATGCCGGTATCGGTCCCGATACCGATACTGGTATCGGTATCGGGACATCCCTAAAAAATAATGTATGTAATCTACACTTAATCTTGCAATTTTTTATTATTTTTTTTTTTGTAAACAGTAGTTCAAAGACATGTTGCCTAAGTTCGTATTGTAAAAGACTTTTTTGATGTAGTTCCCCCACCCCCGTTGAAGTAAAAATAAAATTGCATCTTACCACCGGTTCATGTCTGCAGCATCCGGCACTTTCATGCCTGGTTGTACAGAACCATCACATAAGGCTTCATTCACATCACCGTTCAGCCTTTCCGTTCTCCTGCTCCGTTTAGGAGCAGAAGGACGGATTCGGCACATGCACTACTTTTGTCTCCGCTCTAAAATCATCTTCTGAGCGGACACCTAACGGACGCCATTATAGTTTATGGGGTCTTTAGGCTCCGTTCGGCTCAGTTATGTGCAGAATGAATAGAGCAGGAGAACAGAAAGACTAAACGGTGATGTGAATGAAGCCTTAGCCTGCTTTTGGCTTTCACTATTAAGGGAAGGGGGGCATTTCTGCACCAAAATGTGTTACTTGTGGATTTTGATGTGAATTTTGCCCAGATCTTACCTTTTGCATTGCAAAGGTTGAAATCAGTGGAAAAAATGCACCCAAACAATTGAAGTGCTGCAGATTTCAGGATCCACACTGCAGGTTAATTTCCGCACCAAGTACACAAGATTTTGAAAATCTCATCTACTTAGCTGGTACCGTATCACACTGCACATTTTCAGCATGTAATACTCACCATGTGCATATACTCTTAAAGTGTAACTGAACTCAAAAAAAAAAAAAAAAAAAACAACTTGACATTTCATAGTGATATATCACAGGTTTTGTTTGGTGGAGGTCAGAGTAGTAAGACCCCTACCAATTGCTAAAATGAGGAGATAGAAGGGCTCGCACAGAGCTGAGGAGACTTTGCTAGGAGTCGGTCTCCAGTTCGTTTTCAGCAGCGAGGAGAGACCGCGCTCTGTGTGAACTCTTCTATTTGCTCCTTTTAGCAACCCCGACCGATCAAAACCTTTGATGCGTCCATAAACCATACATCTCTATGACAGGTTAGCAACCTTCAGCACTCCAGCTGCTGTGGCACTATGACGCCCAGCATGCACACTTGCTTGGCTGTTCTTGTAACTCCCATAAAAGTGAAAGGAGGATTCTGGGAGTTGTAGTTCCAGGACAGCTGGAGTGCCGGATATTTCTGATCCCCGTAGAATGACATATCAAAAGCTGCTTAAAAGTACAGGTACATATTAAGCTTTATATTTTTTTAATAACCCACAAGGAGAGTTTGGCGGAGCCCCTTTAAACCTTCACAATTAATTGGTGCAGCAAAAGCATTGTTAAAAAAAAAATGGATGGGAGTTTAATAAATTCAAATTAATTGTTATACGTCTGCATAAGGACTTAAGATGTAGCTAAAAAGCATATGTCCAAAGGTGACATGTAACTGGGTGTTCCCAATTACAGTTTGGGTGATTATATATGTATTATTATTTTTTTTTTATCTTTTTGTATTCGGAAGAGCATTAATAGGGAGGTTATTGCCGTGCCTGGAAATAATATCGCACCCTCCTGCATCATCTAGTTAGACTTGTTGATCTGGTTTCTAGGATTCATATAATTGAGTACTTAAACACGACCAGTCACGGTTGGGTGATATCTACACTCATTTACACTGTAAAATTTTGTATGTGTGTGTATATGTGTGTGTATATGTGTGTGTGTGTATATATATATATATATATATATATATATATATATATTTACATACATAGATCCCGGACTTCAAATTAACTAAATATTCGCTATACCAGTTTCTATTATGAGAGCGTGGAAATTAAAGTAATAAATATGGATAATTTTCGCACTGTTACAGTGAAACAGAAAGGGAACAATGCAAAGCCCATTAGCGAGCACACCCATATAGTAGTTCTGTACGGTCTCCTCCACCCCTGCCAGTGTCTTTCTTGAACTCCTGACCTCATCTAAGATGATGTCAGCAATATGCAGAGTCTGACTCACCAAAGAAGCCTGCAGCATGTAGAGGGGGAAGCGGCAGTACGGGAGGGAGGCTGTGAAGGTGGTGTTAGCGGCCCTCCACTAAAGCTGGCATGACAGATAATTTATGGAGAACTGTAGCATTCAGACCTTTTTTTTCCATGTACACTAGGGTGTAAGTTATCGCGCCCATTTCCTGCACATCTATGTGGTTTTACTTGTGGCACCCACAAGTAGACCCATTCTATTTTGGAGCACTTTAGCTTTACTCTTCTGGCCACATACCTTATTTCTGATAACTTGTCGATGTGATCAAATAATCTACTTTTGAGGTGCCCACTCAGCAGACTGATGACATCCAGAGTTCACTTTTGAACACTTTGGGGTTTATTTACTAAGAAAAATACATCTATATTAGGAGTCTTTCTGGTGCAGATTGCGGCGCCAGAGGTTCTTTGCACCGCAATCACGCCAGGTCTAAAAAAGTGGGTGTGGTGCAGGCGGGGAAGAGGCTGTTGCGGCAGGCCCGTCTCATTCATCATTTTCTACGCTTGTTTTAGGCGTAGAAAATCGTCTAATGCACACCAGCAAGGGAGCTCGCGTAGATTTTGAAGAGGCAGTGGATCAGCTGACGTAGAGTCCGAGACCAGGGGGTCACTTCTCATAAAATATCTGAGGCAGAGTCACTGTATGAAAATTGTAGCCATGAGGAATGGTCAACATAGCTGACTGCTCAAGTTTTAGCAACTATCTCCTCCATGAAGCGGGCAGGCAGAGGATATAGGCATCATTCACCAGTGTCTCTGCATCCAGAGCATGGGGTCAGAGTTATTATTATTATTATTATTATTATTATTATTATTATTATTATTATTATTATTATTTTATTTTTTGCATGTAAAACAGGAGACTAGAAGGACCCTGGACATTATGGAGGGGGACACATGGCAATACTTGCATTGCCTGTGCTTAAGTTCTGGTCACTGGTCAGTCAGTTTTCTGCCCAGTGATCAGAGGCTAATTTTAGTCTGCTGATTTGGAGGGAAAATTTTCCCGCTCTCCTGTTAGGATCACTGGACAGAATTTTGATTCTGCCCGTTGATGCTCTTGATTGGTCATTTTGATGACCTATAATGTCACAGGGATCGGGCGAAGTTAATCATTGGTGGGTCAGTGGGGATAGGGGCTATAAATGTCCAGGGCCTGTTTGCCGCAGCTGCCCGGGGAGCCTGGACCAGTTTCCAACCCCCCAACCCTTTTATTTTGTAATATCGAGGTCTGTTCAGGGTGGTTAATATAGTCATCCTGTGATGGACTCTGATGTATTGATGGTTTAAACGAGTCTGAGTTTATGACTAGGCTCATGGTTTTTATATGGTTAATATTTTGGTTACATATTAAGTTGGTTTGAGTTTAAATAAACAGGCCTTGGCTTATCTCCACTCTCTAATATTATAGTGGAAGATTTATTATGTGTTTTGGTGAGCATATGCTATGTATTGCCATGAAGTACTGCTATAATCTGTGTAAAAGGGTGTGCATCTTTTATTTATCTGTTCTGAGCCTGTTTTGAAGTTTTGTATTCTAGGACCTGTATTTTTCGGCCAATGTATCTCTCTGCTGACATATGTGTACAGTCGTGGCCAGAAGTTTTCAGACTGCTTCAGTGTTTTTCCATCTTTTTGTCAGATGTTTCTGTGGTATACTGAAGTACAGTTCTAAGCATCCCAAAAGTTTTTTTGTTCTTTTTACTTTTATTGAAATATACACCAGGTTTATGGAAAGACTCAATATTTCCAGTATTGATCCGTCTTTTTCAAGACTTCTGTACTTCGCCCTGGCATGCTCGATATCAGCTTCTGGCCAAATCCTGACTGATGGTAACCCATTCTTGCCTAATCTGCACATTGTGTTTCTGTTTCTCCATCCCTTTTGAGGATTAACCACAGGTTCTCAATTGAGATTTGGGGACTTTCATGGCCATGGACCCAAAATTTCAACAATTTGTTCATCAAGACACTTAGTTATCACATTTGCCTTGAGCATACTACCATTTATTTTAGTGTTAGAAAATTTGTAGAGGGCAAACCTACCATTAAAGTGGTCGCCTCCATTAAGGGTTTGTCTGGGATATAGATATGGATGATCTATGCTCTGGATAGGTCATTGATATCAGATGAGCCAGCACCCCCACAGCTGTTTGAAAGGGCCACAGTGCTTGGGCGAGGGCTGCACGCTCTTCATTGTTTACCTGCACGCCAACTAGATTGTAATTACAGCTTCTTCTCCCATTCACATAAAAATGGCTTCAGAAACTCTTGGCCATCACTTAACAGACCTCTTCATAGTGGCTGGACCCATGGTTCGTGCTTACCTGGTCCCATGGCTGCCTCAATCTGTCCTGATTCTCGGGGAATCAACATCCTGTTGACTGATGTCCCGTGACCCCTGCAGCCAATTAATGGCCTATCACCCGTGTGGCATGTGACCCAGTGACGTACTGCATGAGTGGCATGTCACTGCTGGTGCCAGTGATTGGCTACAGTGGTTACGTGACACCTGTCAACAGGATATTGATTTTCAGAGACCCAGGAACTGTGGAGGCACTCGGAATCCAGCTGCAGTATGAACCCCACTGCGGGTCCAGCCACTCTGAAGATGTCTGTTAAAAAAAAAAAAGTTTAGTCTTGGATAACCCCTTTAAGTAACAAGCGACTGACTTTTTGAAGTCCAAAGCATGAAACCTCGCTCTGTGACTTTCATATGCCCAAGCATAGATGGTGTGCAGTGTTCAGGAGATCTAGGCCTATGTGCATGCATCAAGCAATCATTATTGGCATTTATCAAACTGGTGTAAAGCAGAACTGGCTTAGTTGCCCATAGTAACCAATCAGATTCCACCTTTCATTTTCCAAAGGAGCGATCAAAAATGAAAGGTGGAATCTGACTGGTTGCTATGGGCAACTAAGCCAGTTCTAATTTGCACCAGTCACATCTGTGACCTCTTGTTTTCCAGTTTTTCCAACAGATTTCTGTAAGACCTATAGTGTAGTAGCTTTCCTAAAGTTTGTGTCCTACCCCATTTTCAATAGATATGTTGCGGATTTATCGGTATCACAACTGAAACAGTGATGTACACGTAATGACATGACCCTGAGTACCGTGGACAGAATAAAGTTTTAAAATACAATACAAATTGCCATAGTGATCTGAGGTGATTCCTTCCAACACCTGTCCATGTCACACCTCTTTACTAGCTGTGGGCACCTTGTGGGTGTGCTGCTAAATCCAGTAATCCAGGTGTGGCTCCCCCATTAAGCTGGATAATGGAATCACCATCTTATGTACAGGCGTTCTTCTGAAGCCATGACACATATGTTTTTATTACACACAAGTGACCTTTATTGATGAAGACACATGATACAATATTTCATTATGGGCGAATGCTTGGCAGAAATACCTCAGCTTCTTTCTGAAGCCCCTCTTTCTTTATAATATTCTCCTCTGACGTCACACCGCTTTAACCACTTCCTCCCCAGATGCCGCGCACGAACCCGGGAGCCTAGCTCATTCGAGCACGTTAACCCCTCCTTTTCCAGAGGCTGCCGCTTTCTCCTGTGTTGTTGGCAGTGAAGGGGTGAATGCCATCTTTCTTCCACCCCCTCTGCTATCCCCCATCTCCCGGTCCCAGCTGCCTGGTTGCTGTGGTTACACAGCTTCATGTTCAGGCGGGTGCAGAATGCAAGATGAGAGAGGTATAAGCATGAATAACAAAATATACTCCAGCACCCCGCCTCCTCCATAACATGAGAGGACCCTGCAGCCAGCACTGGCATCTGGAAGAGGATGAGGGAACCACTGGAAGAGGAAATGGGGGAGGGGGCCATGGCGTTCATCTGACATATCATTTGCAGCTCCCAATAAGTGACCCTGCCGCAGACGTCAGGTGCTGCCATCTTCTGCACAGACAGTAAATGACGCAGTTTTGAGGTGTTGTGCGCCTCCACACAGGTAGCCTGAGGATACTTGGCTTCATTTCAGGAAATTAACATGGCAATTAAGCGATAGATTAATGAAGGTGTTTCCCAGCAGAGCCTGATCTCTCAGGCGTATGAATAGCAGGCATGGAAATGTCGGATACAGTGGCTGCCATGAGGCTGTTGCCCAAAGTTTCTCATCCCCTCTAAGGATTTGTAGTAGTTAAGGGTATATGCACATGGCAGCGTAGTTTATGCAGATGTTCATGCAGTTTCACTGCTTTTCTGCACCAAATCCACACGTGTTACTTGCAGATTTTGTTGTGGATTTGCCCCAAATCTTGCCCTACAAAGTGTGAAATCTGCACTGAAAATCTACACAAACAATTGACATGCTGCAGATGTCTGCACTTTGTACATGCAATATTGAAAATAGCTGGCACTGTATTATGCTGTCACCCACAATGTCCCCCATGATACAACAGATATTTCTCACAAATTAGGCTCATGCAAAAGACCATATTATGGTCATTACCACCGCGCGAGCCATGCAATTGTGTGGTACCCCCTGACACAACTTAAGGCCCCATTCACACGTCCGCATCTATTCCGCAGGACCCATTCATTGTGAATGGGTCCAGACGTGATGCGGAGAGCACACTATGGCGCCGCAAAAGATAGAGCATGTCCTATTTGTCCTGCGGACAAGAATAGGCCTCTCTATGGGGAGTGCCGGCATGGTGTGTTGCGGATCCGCAACACACCACGGACGTGTGAATGGGGCTTTAAGCTGTATCTATATCTTCAGGAGCCTTTTATCTGACTAAGGATAGTTTCACACTTGCGGCAGGACAGATCTGACAGGCTGCTCACCCTGTCGAATCCGTCCTGCCGCTATTTTGCCGTGCCGCCGGACTGCCACTCTGTCCCCATTGACTATAATGGGGGCGGAGTTACGGCGCAGCACGGCAGTGTACGGAAAGAGGACGCCGGAGTAAAACTACGACATGTCCGACTTATTAGTCAGGCGGCCTCTGCTGTGCCGAAATAGCGGCAGGATGGATCCGACGAAGAACAGCCTGTCAGATCCGTCCTGCCGCAAGTGTGAAAGTAGCCTAAGGCCCCTTTTGCCCAAGCAAGTTTTCCGTGCGTGTGCGATACGTGAAGTGAGTTAATAGCAGCCGCACTGAATCCTGACCCATTCCTTCTTTTCACGCGTCATTTCTGCATTTTGTAGGAATCGCAGCATGTTCTATATTGTGCGTTTTTCACGCAGCCCTGGCCCCATAGAAGTGAAGGGCTTCAGTGAAAAATGCATTGCACCTGGATGCAATGCTTTTTTCACTGATGGTTGCTAGGAGATGTTGTTTGTAAACTTTTTTTATTTTTTTTATTTACATGTGCGTGAAAGACGCATCAAAAGTGATTGCACCCGCGCGGAAATAACTGAAACACTGAACGCAAATGCAGACAAAACTGACTGAACTTGCTTGCAAAATGGTGCGAGTTTCACTGAACGGACCCGGACACAATCTGTATCGTTCGTGTGAAAGAAGCCTAAGGCTCCTTTAACATGTTTATTTTTGCTCAGGCACCGAATCGGTTTTATATAGAAACTGGATCCATTCCAAAAACTGATCCAATGTTTATTAAATTGATCCAAATTTTTACCTGGGAACAAGGCAAGGGATCTGTGACTGGCTGGCTGAATTTTTGGGCAAGTGATGCATCAGGATAGTCATGTTTCTTCATTGTTTAAAAAAAAAAAAGTGGCATACCCCCTTTGGCTCTGTATGTATATATGAAGGTATCCTCCCTTAAAGGCTTTGTACCCCTTTGGAGGCAATTCTCTTTTATTACTGGTCTTTATTAAAAATATTAAGCCATTCTGTCACAAAGAGTTAACTGTTTTTCTAACTGTGTGACTGGTACTTTCACTTTGTGCCTCCTATAATAACCCTGATCTCTAAACTACTAAGATGTCTTGAACACTTATTTAAGGCCTCTTTCACATTTGCGT
>JAKVIS010004453.1:0-14071 GCA_033119425.1 Bufotes viridis
TTGTACAGGCACACGTTATAGGGGGTGTACTACTAGGGCAACTATGGGGACATTATTATTTGTGGGACAAAATGAGGACATTATTACTATTGGGTGCACAGTTACAGGAAAATTATAACTATTGGTGGGTCTTTTGGGAGGACTGTCAAACTGGTAGGCACCCTGGCACAGTATTAGCAAAATTATTTTTGGAGGACAATATGTTTTTGGCTCTGTAAGTTTCAGGGACCCCATTTGCTAGACACAGTTTTTTTAGGGCACTGTGCACCAATAATTATTGAAGGGGAACTACCTGTGTGGTACTAGTATTTTCAGGGGGATTATCTGTTTCTGCAGTATAGTATTGGGGAGCACAGCAGACACAGTATTTGGGAGTGGCAGGATGGGGTGTACAGAAGATGCGGAGGAGGCTGGAAAAGAAGGAAACTAAGATATCTGTCAAACTCTGCAGAGACAAGAAGATGGCTGAAAGAAATCATCATGGTGGTCTGGTATTAATGAGAAGATAAAGAAAGAGAATGTCTACATCAGAGGACACTGGATGTAAGAAAATGTGGTGCTGTATTACCACGTATGTTTTGTAGTCCCTGTATGTAATGTTTTCCAAGTATGTCTTTAACAGTAGGACTGGAGGGGAAAGGTTAGGTTAGGGAATTGGCATTGGGGGAGGGGGAGCGCCTTTTTAGTTTTTCGCCTCAGGCGGCAAAAAGTCTTGGTGCACCCTCTGTCTAGGAGAACACTTAAGTACTCTGAGAAAACACACATATACAATGGAAGAACATGATAACTTCATGCAGATTTTTGACCTCCGATTTAAACCCAGCACTTAAATGAAATAGTAAAGATGTAGAGATGAATGAATTTTGAATCTGGTCAGAATTGATTCTACCTGAATCAAAAGTGCTCCTGTTGGCCTAAAAAGTGGTGTTTATCACTCTGACGTCTCATATGACCCATTTTTTTCTTCTTCATCTTTCTCTCTTTTTTATTTATTTTTTAATTTTTTTATATTTCTCTCTGTCTCCCTTTTAAAGCTCTTTAATGCAAAAATTGCAATAGTAAATAATGTCAGCGTGACTGACAATTATATGGGTTAACACATTGTTAACAGTGTTAACAAATAGCCTGTTTAAAAACATAAAGCATCATTGTATTTATTATGATTTTTAAAATTAAAAATGTGGCAACAAGTTTTTGGGGAAAAAAAACAGGCGCAATTGCATGTCTTCTGGGTGTGATGAAAATATATACTATTATGCTACTGTTGATGCACTAATATACATTGACTGCACACACATAAACTGTAGAAGCTTTGCAAAAGTTTTTTTAAGAAAAGGAGCAATTGTGCAGCATATGGGGAAAATTATTGCTGCTGAGAAATATATATATATTGCACACTTATGAACTTTAGAAGCTTTGCAACAGGTTTTTGGACTAAAAAGGTGGCTACTGCATATAAACAAGAGTACTGTCTGTTTAAATGCTCATGTCTTCTGCATTGCAACAAATTAAGTTATGAACAGCTCCAGCCTGGCTAGACACACTCTGCTCTATGTGCCCCTATCCTGTCCTATCAATAAATTCTGACTTTCTTTCTAATATTTTAATATATCTCCTTCACAATCCCCCAATTATCCACGCAAGACCCTAAATTGTTGTCTTCTTGTGTGTCTAAGTGATGTCTGTCAGAGACATGGCAGACATGTCATATCACATCAGAGCTCACAATTGTTTCAGGGATAACATACAGTAGAGACTGAGAGCATAGCCAGTTTCCTCCCAATTGATTATCTGTCAGGCTGACTGAAAAGCACTGTGGGCAGGCCCACCAGCCTGGGCCCCATCTGGGGTCATGTAATATTCCATCTTCCTCCTCCATCACCTGTTTCCCTCACTACTGTACTGAATTTTAAATGTCAAATTACAGGCACTGTTTTGTGTAATTAATCTAAAACAAATCATCAAAACTTTGAATTTCTTTGGAAGAAGAATTTTTGATTAATAACAAATCAGATTCATTTAGAATCAATTTGCTTATCTCTATTTAAGATTCTTAACTCACCCTTTGATTGCAGAATTGATGACAATGAAGGAAACGGTGACTTGGTACATTGGCTGACAACGGAGTAGATCCACCGAGTAAAAAATCCTTCAAATTAAATTTACTACTTGAATGTCAGTTCTGTAGACACATGGTCAGCTGTACAGCTTTTCAGCATCTATTAGCAAATTTATGTACTGTACCCTTACTTAATGATCTTAGATGAAGTTGAACAGATATTGACGACCTATTCTCAGGAAAGGTCATCAGTAGAGATGAGCGAATCGAAGCTGACGAAGTGGAATTCGATCCGAATTTCAGGAAAAATTCGAATTTCCTCACGATTTGAGGTAACGAATCAAATTTTTTCCTAAAATGGTTGTTGCACATGTGAGGGCATTGAGCAAAGAACTCTGGGAAGGCGGGATCACGCATAATGCCATACATGCAACCAATCAGCAGCCAGCCAGCCCTTTGATGTTACAGCCCTAGAAATAGCCTCAGCCATCTTGGATTCTGCCATTTACCAGTGTACTCAGTGCAAGGAGAGATGTCAGCAGGCGCTAGGGACAGTGTTAGAAAAAAACATTCTAAAGCAGTTTGTGGCATGCATTAGTGGAAAAAGAAGAAATATATTTGCGGATCAGCTACTAGAAGACAGTCAGCAGCTACTGGCAAGCCAAGATGTGGAGGAGACATCCGCCGCTTCCTTTACTAGGCAGGCAAATAGTCACGAGGAGAGTGTCGTGGGAGCTGGTGTTGCGTGGGAGACAGTTGAGGAGGACATCAGTGACATGCAGACAGTACTCGATGATGATGATGATGTAGCTGATCGCACTTGGAAGCTGGGTGACGAAGGGGTTTCATCATCATCGGGAGAAGCTGATGCTGCTGTTACCTCCATACTATGTCACCTTGCCACTCTGTGGTATTCTGATTCTGCTGTCACCTCCTCACTATGTCACCTTGCCACTCTGTGGTCTCCTGATGCTGCTGCCAACTCCACACTATGTCACCTTGCCACTCTGTGGTCTCCTGATGCTGCTGCCACCTCCAAACTATGTCACCTTGCCACTCTGTGGCCTCCTGATGCTGCTGCCATCTCCACACTATGTCACGTTGCCCTTCTGTGGTCTCCTCATGCTGCTACAACCTACACATTATGTCACCTTGCCACTCTGTGGTCTCCTGATGCTGCTGCCACCTCCACACTATGTCACCTTGCCACTCTGTGGTCTCCTCATGCTGCTACAACCTACACACTATGTCACCTTGCCACTCTGTGGTCTCCTCATACTGCTGCCACCTCCACAATGTCATTGTGCCACTCTGTGGCCTCCTCCTGATGCAGCTCCCTCCACACTCTGTCATTGTGCCATTGAAGCGCTTATTGCTGGAGCACAGTGAGCTGGGTCCTGTCACTCACCACTCATCTCCCCAGGCTCCTCTCCTCTTTCAGGTGGCCATGCTCTGAATTGTGAAGCAGTAAGACTTCTCCCTGCTCCACCATTCAGCCTGCAGGCACGGATCGCACTGCCAGCATGTGTGGGCAGAACCTGCAGCCCAGTTATCTGCATAGGCTCCGCCCACAGAGTGATGCAGAGTGATCTGTTCCTGCAGAGATGAGAGGACTCTGAGCTTCCGGTACAGGACAAGGTAAGTAGTTATTGTGTTTTTTTGTTTTTAATACAGAGGGGTCACAGAGGACTTTATTACTATGGAGGAGGCACATAGGTCTTTATTGCTATGGAGGGGACACAGAGGAGATTTTGACTATGGAGGGGGCACAGAGGGCATTACTAATGTGAAGTGGGCACAATGGGCATTTCTACTATGGAGGAGGCACAGAGCCAGAGGGCATTACTACAATGAAGGGGGCACAGTGGGCATTATTACTGTGAAGGGGGCACAATGGGGAGTATTACTGTGGAGGGGGCACAATGGGGATTATTACTGTGAAGGGGGCACAGAGTGGGCATAACTACTGTGAGAGAGCGTAATGTGGGCATAACAACTTTGATGGGGCACACTTCTGTACAAAACTACTGTAAAGGTTGTACAATGAGGGCAATACTACTGTTCTTTTAACATATTGGGGGGGTTCCAGAGAAAGGACCCACCCAGGATGCCAAAAACCGTAGGCATGCCACTAAGGCAGGGAACTATTTGCTCCCCACAACACCATTGAGCCGCCAGCGCTCCACAGCAGCAGCACGATGTCCTCACACATCGTCTTGCTGATCTGTGTAGGAGGAGGAGCGGGGCAGGCTGGGAATCAGCCTCTGCTCCTCCTACACAGTAGCGTGATGTGTCACAGTATCCTGCTAATGCGGAGTGCAGATCATGGGAGGAGCCAGGTGATTGAGGCGAGGAGCATTTATTGTTTGTTTTTTTCACTTCCTGTGAAGGGGGCACATCTGGGCATAACCACTGTGAAGGGGGCACAGGGCACATATCTTGGCATATCCACCATAAGAGGGCACATATCTTGGCATATCTACTGTGAGGGGGAACACATCTTGGCATATCTACTATGAAGGGGGCATATCTTGGCATATCTACTGTGAGGGAGCACATATCTGTGAGTAGGCTTGAGGGACTGAAATACTGGGTAGAAAATAAAAGTAGGAACATAAGGACTGATTCACAGATATCCGCTCTGCAGCATGCTCTGTGTAAGGTATTTAATCTATAATACATGCAGTTTCATTGCTGTAAGCACCGTGCAAAATGCCACAAGGGGGCCCACTGAGACTTTATCGTCCAAGGGCCCACATGAACCTGGAGACGGCCCTGGTTTAATAGAACAGGTACTGTAGACATCTATGTGGCAGTAGCTAATGAAGGTGTAAAAGGAGTGCACTTCTTCTTGGCGCTAACATCGACCTGTAAGGCTGAGTTCATACTTCAGTTATTTGGTCAGTTTTGGCCCCGTGACTGCCCAAATAAGTGAAGTGTGCAGTGATTCTAAGAGCGACGCCTGTCATCCGCATGTCATACGGACTCACAGTATGATTTCACTACCAAAGCAGACTCCCTATGCATGTTACTGCAAGGCACAGTGTTCTACACCACTATAAAGGCTGTCTGCAGCCAGGAAATAGCAGTTTTTTTAACTAAATTTACAGTGAATAAATTTGGTTTGTACTGAATTTTTCCCCAAAAATTCAGCGAATTGGGTAATGTTGTCATGACCAGTTGATTACATTAAAACAGTATGAAATGGTAAGCCGGAAACGTCCCATCTTTCTCTAGTGCAGGCATGGCCAACCTGTGGCTCTCCAGCTGTTGTAAAACTAAAATTCCCACCATCCCTGCTGTAGGCTGATAGCTGATGGCAGTCAATGCATACTGGGAGTTGTAGTTTTGAAACATCTGTAGAGCTTCAGGTTGGCCATCCCTGCTCTAGTGGGCAGGCACACAGAATTTTTTCATTCCATATATTTGGAGATCTTTATCAGAGACAGAGCTTAAACTGCTACAGAGAGAAAAACCAAACAACTGTGTTGGAATAATGCTAATTATTTTGTGCATTGCAACAACTATGTTGTGTTATTGCCTATTTCTAGACACAGTTTTATGTTGTTAATAATGTTGCTGCACATGTACAGAGAGAGAGAGAGAGAGAGAGAGAGAGAGCTGAGAGAGAATAAAGCCAGAACCAGATGTGGCATTGCCAGACAGTAGGGGTGCTGTTTGGTGGCTGGATCCTGCCGCCTGATGGTGTTGGTCTCGTTTCTCTTTTTTGAATCAGAACCAGATGTGCTGAGATTCTGATCTTACTGAAAGTTATATTCATAACTGATTAATTTGCTCCCAACAAACTTTTACTATGTCAATCATTGTATCCAAACAAAGTAATATCTTATAATTGCAAATACTTTGTTACATTAGGGGAAAATATGTCTGATTTTCTTGTGGCTCACAGATTTTTCTAGTTTGAATTATTGTGTATATATTAGTCACTAGTAAGGATGAGGTGACTTTTTAGTGCAACCTAGCGCTCTGAACCTGGACACAACCTGATCTGCACTCACTCACTATAAATCAGTGGAGCATCTGAGCTTTTTACTCTCTGATGTTCCCCCTTGCTCTGCGCTGCATTGCACAGGGCAAAGGCTGTTTGTTTGGACACTGCTAGGTGGTGGCTTCCACCTAGCAGTGATCCCAGTGATGTGACGGCGGGCTTTAGCACTGCCCCTAGTCTGAAGGCTATGGCAATGCTAAAGACTGCCCATTAGTGCCAGTGATGTCACAAGGCTCACTGCTAGGCGTAATCTTCCATCTACTGTAGCTTACCCATGGAGAGCCCGGGACATCAGATTTCAAGAAATTCCCATGCCCTGCATGATTCAGCCAAGGACAAGCGGGAGCATTGGAGTGTGAAAAGCTCCCATGCTCCGCTCATTCATCGTGAATGAATGAACATCGGGTTGTGTCCGGGTTCCACTCTGAACCCATACGAACCCTTTAATTATAGAGCTAAAAATACAGTTCAGATGAATAATCTGAGCTGCGTGATCTCTTATAGATTGCTGTTGATGGTTAACATTGGAAAATTGTGCTACAAAAAGTCTCCATTTAGTCCCAGCCTCCAAATTATCTCTAAATATTTATACTACAGTATATAAAAATACGGCAGAGAAAGCAAATGGTGACAATTCTTGGTAAACAGATTAAGTCGAGTTCATTATTGCATACAAATCTGTTTTGCAGACAGGTTGGTTTGTTGGAATAAGAAGGCTATCTACTTGTCTATTCATACATTCATTTCCTTCAATCCCATTTTTGTTGATTCTTTCATGTTTCTTCACCAGACTCTGTCTGTCCAATCTACAATAGAAAAGGAAATATATTCTCACTACAAATATTCTTTACATCAATTCCTGCTTACCACAAGTTATTAAAATGAAGAAGCTTCTTATGTGCATTTATTAAAATTATTTTACCCTTTCCGTTGGCTGCTTCAATTTGCCAATTCTCAAAGATAGAGTTTGTCATTCTCAGTTGCCTCTTTAAATGGTCTATCATTCATAGTATTATCCTTTGTGAATATACAAATTAAGGTGATATTGAGAACAGAAATCACAAGTGTTGAGGGTATCGAAGTATCAGAAGTGGAATTCAATCTGAAGTTAAAAGAAAAATTTGATTCTCAACAAATCTGAATTTCCTGCCGCTTTGTGGCAATGAATTGATTTACACAGTGAAAGTAAGAGCCGGGGAACAAGAGATCACCCATGATGCAGTGCAGCCAGCCAAGACAGCCCCTGTGATGTCACAGCCCTACAAAAATCCTAATCCTGCATGGTATCAGCCATTTCAAAGTGCTCAGCTTAGGGAGAGTACTAGGGACAGTGTGTAACAAAGCTTTAATTGTACAATCGTGGATAGGGAGACTGCATGGACAGTGTAGGGAGTTCATAGGAGAGTTTTTACATACTGTAGAGAGAGCATAAGGGGACTGCAGAGATAGTGCAGGCTATGTAATCAGATGCTGAAAGGATCCATAGGAGACAGCTCAGTTTGTATCAATCCATGTACAGTATCTAATTGAACAGTGTCCACCGTGTTTAATAGATAAGCAGTTGTATTACTCCTTGCTTCTCAAATTGGGGTGAATAATTTGTCTAAATTAACTGCTATTAGGGTGATCCCCTTGTTTAATAGATAGAGCAATTCTATTACACCTTGATTATCAAATTGAGGCGAATAACTAGTGTAAATTAACTGTTATTTGGGTGCCCACCTTATTTAATAAATAAGCAATTCTATTACTCTTTGCTTTTGAAAGGGGAGTATATTTTAACTGTTAATGGGGTGCCCTACTTGTTTAATAGATAAGCAGATCTATTATACCTTGATTCTCAAATTGGGGTGAATAAGCAATCTATTTTACTGTTACTGAATTTCCAGATCTGTTGGTTCTAAAATTAGGGTGAATTAGTGCAATTTTATTGTTTTTGGGGTGTCCTCCTTGTTAAATAAATAAGCAATTCTATTAGGCCTTGATTGTCAAATTGGGGTGAATAAGCTGTGTAATTTAACTGTTATTGGGGTGTCCACCTTATTTAATGCATGAGCAGATCTACTACACCTTGATTCTCAAATTGGGGTGAATAAATAGTGCATTTTAACTGTTATTGGGTTGTCCCCCTTTGTTTTATAGATAACTAATTCCATTTGGCCTTGATTCTCAAATTTGGGTGAATAAGCGGTTTATTTTTACTGTTATTGGGGTGCCCTCCTTGTATAATAGATAAACAGATTTATTACACCTTGATTCTCAAATTGGAACGAATAAGTAGTTTAATTCAACTGTTAATGGGGTCTCTCCCTTGTTTATTGGATAAATAATTCCATTAGACATTGATTCTCAAATTGGGGTAAATAAGCTATTTTTACTGTTACTTGGGTGCCCACCTTGTTTAATAACCAGATCTATTAAACCTTGATTCTCAAATTGGGGTGAATAAGTAGTGTAATTTAACTGTTATTGGGGTGTCCCCCTTGTTTAATAGATAAGCAGATCGATTAAGCCTTTTTTCTCAAATTGGGGTGGATAAGTAGTGTAGTTTTTGAGGCACCCCCCCCCCCCTTTTAATAGATAAGTAATTCAATTAGGCCCTGATTCTCAAATTGGGGTGAATAAGCTATTTTTACTGAAATTGGGGTGCCCACCTTGTTAAATAGATACACAATTCCATTAGTTTCCACTGATGAAGGGGAGAGGGTCCCACAAACGCGTTTGGCGTTAAAAGCAAATTGGTACCCCAAGACTGGAAGCCGTGCACGGTAAAAATTAAGTTAAGTATACTGCTAACAGAAGCTGGAACAAAGAACACGTGACCTCTCCCAGGTGTATACTTGATACAAGTTACACAGAGTTGAGGCACGGACAAAAGAGCAGCAGCGGGAGTCTAAAGAAAGACGCCGGCCAGCACGACGTCTGAAGACAATCTTCCCCGTCCATATCGAGAGGGAAGGTAAGCCCACAGTATTGTGGAATCTAATATGCCAAGGTTCCAATTGATACGGGACTTTTAAACAACCTGTTGGAACAAAGGGAAAGTATTAAATGCTCTATACCAGTCATTTGCAGCTGGAAATCAGCAACATTGGACATAATACTTACATGCTATATACGATTTAAGGAGCGCTCCGGACATCCAAACAGAACACCTTGTATTGTGATCACTTACCGCGGATACCTCCTTAAAGAAACTGCGTAGCAATATAGAACCATCTAAATACTAACGCATGAGTGAATCGATACAGTTGTAATTGAGTATATTGTCTATCTCATGATTCCATGTAAGGTTGAAATAGAGTAGTGGTAATGTTTTTAGTGTTGTGATAGAAACGGTAGCGGGCGGTGGTGTGTATGGTGCCGGACTAAAGTTCCTGTTTGATACATAGGCACCACAATCTTGCACTATTACGATTGTACTGTGATTTAACGTGTACCTAATTGAATATACATCTAGTTTTAATAAATATATTGAATTTTACTATATTAGTGACTTTTCCATATATGAGTGCCAATCCCAGAGTAAAATATTGCAACAATTCTATTAGGCCTAGATTCTCAAATTGGGGTGAATAAACTGTCTATTTTTACTGTAATTGGGGTCCTCATCTTGTTTCTTAAATAAGCAATCCCATTAGGCCTTGATTCTAAAATTGGGGCAAATAATCTGTCTAATACTACTATAATTGGGGTGTTCACATTGACATTATTTTACATATACAGTTACTGTTACAGTACATTATGTCCAACAGATAGGTGCCAGGACCCTTGGAAGGAAAGGGCAGTGCCAAAAATTTTGCTAAAGCAGGCAGAAGTAGAAGCAGAAGAAGGAAGGGGGGTGGTAGCAGCAGCCACAGCAACTGGCCACAGCTGCCACCGTTATCCTGCAGTTATGTTTTGACCAGCAATCCAAATGTCCTTGAATGGTTGACTCAGAATTCAACATAATCTCCACTGACATCAGACATCAACAACTAGGACTCAGCGGGTTCTTCTAACACCACACTTAATTGGCATGGCCTAGGAACAAGCTCTGTGCTGCATCTGTCCTGAACCTATCTTTCATTTTCTGCTTCTTACACTTGGGAAGTATGTATTGTATGTTGCTGGCTCTGCTCTGCTTTAAAGCGAGGACGTGCTTATTGAGTCAGCAGCTACTGCCCAGGCTAGATTTGGAGGAGAGGTCCGCTGCTTCCTCCTGTAGGCATGCAAGTAGTGATGATGAGAGTCGTGTGGGAGCAGGTGTTGCGAGCGGTCAGGGACACGGCCATCAGAGTAGTGAGTGTGACATAAGTGAGGCGCAGACAGTAGTTGGTGATGACATAACCGATCGCACATAGGAGCCAAGAGAAGAGGGAGCCTCATCACTAGTGGGTGAGGACGACAGCTTGTGCATAGAAACATAGAATGTGTCGGCAGATAAGAACCATTTGGCCCATCTAGTCTGCCCAATATACTGAATACTATGAATAGCCCCTGGCCCTATCTTATATGAAGGATGGCCTTATGCCTATCCCATGCATGCTTAAACTCCTTCACTGTATTTGCAGCTACCACTTCTGCAGGAAGGCTATTCCATGCGTCCACTACTCTCTCAGTAAAGTAATACTTCCTGATATTACTTTTAAACCTTTGCCCCTCTAATTTAAAACTGTGTCCTCTTGTAGCAGTTTTTCTTCTTTTAAATATTCTCTCCTCTTTTACCGTGATGATTCCCTTTATGTATTTAAAAGTTTCTATCATATCCCCTCTGTCTCTTCTTACTTCCAAGCTATGCATGTTAAGGTCCTTTAACCTTTCTTGGTAAGTTTTGTCCTGCAATCCATGTACTAGTTTAGTAGCTCTTCTCTGAACTCTCTCCAAAGTTTCAATATCCTTCTGCAGATATGGTCTCCAGTAGTGCACACAATACTCCAAATGAGGTCTCACTACTGCTCTGTAGAGCGACACAAGCACCTCCCTCTTTCTACTGCTAATGCCTCTGCCTATACACCCAAGTATTTTCCTGGCATTACCTGCTGCTCTATGACATTATTTGCCCACCTTTAGGTCGTTTTTACACTTGGCTGCATGAGGCCGGCAGCGTGCTGCTGAGCCACAGGCCGGCAGCGTGCGGCTGAGCCAGCAGGGTGCAAGCGTGGCCGTGAATCAGCCGGGTGGCAGCAGTGTGAGATCTGGAGCCAAATGTGCCAGGGAAGACCATCTGCTACTGAGGGGCCTATCTGTCTGAAAAGAACTAGCGGTGCATGAGTTCATAGAGGCAATGGCAGGCAGTCAGCAGGCAGTGGTGGGGGTAAAATTCCATACTCACCTGTGAGGGAATTTTTCATCAAGTCGCCAGAGGATGTCAGTATGTAGGATCTGTGGGCAGAAGGTGAAGCACGGCCAGGGTGCCAATGTTGGCACAACAGCCCTGTGTCAACACATGGAGCATCACCATAATGTAGCCTGGGAAAACCGTCGCACCGCACCCCTTCTCCAGCAGTCAAGGCTCCACCATTTCAGGAGAAAGGTGCTGTGTTTCCTTCACATTGTCTACTTGTCCTGATGCTCCTCCTCCTACTCCTACTCTTCATCACGGATTTCACCAGCAATCAATCACCCTAACGAATGCAAAAAGACAACAGTAAGTGTGCACTCATCCAATGGCGCAGAAGCTGAAAGTGCTCCTGTCCAAGTTGCTGGTACCACAATACTTCCCTTTCCATGTAGTTGACTCTGCCCATTTCAGAGAACTGATGGCTTGAGCCGAGCCAAAGTGCACAGTCCCACGCCATCATTGCTTCTCTAAAAAAGCTGTACTAGCCCTGCACACATATGTTGAGCACAAGGTGGGCCAGTCCTTGAGCCTTGAGGTTTCTGGTTCGGTTTTCTGCAGCGCCTTGTGTGGAGCTGTAACTATGGTCAAGGACAATATATGTCGTTTATGGCCCAGTGGGTAAATGTGGTTCCTGCCCAGACACACCAGCAACTTGGCCAGGTAATGACAATGCCACCTCTGCGTTCTCATGCTGTGATTGTGGCATCAATCCTCATCCTCCACCTTGTCCTCAGCCTCCACTGTAGGCACAAAGTGGTCCTCCATCATATTACCTATGTAGAACACGGAGTTGTCAAGCTGTTCGGCACCTGGTTTGCCTGGGTCAGCGGGGTCACACCTAGGATGAACTGATCCACATCCTTCATCAATAGTGTTGGGCGCGAATATTCGAATCGCGAATATTTATCGCTAATATCGCAACTTTGAAAATTTGCGAATATTTAGAATATATTGCTATATATTCGTAATTTCGAATATTCTACATTTTACTATATAAGGAACCTTATATAAAGCCATTTTTAGTGTAATGGAGTTCTGAGAGAGACAGCAGTGTGATTGCTGTGCTCTGTGCTTTGTTGTATAATTAGACAATTAACTTAGAAATATAATTCAGATAGTTAGGGGAGATAGTCCGTGTAGGCTATATTGATTTATAGTGTAGCTGATAGGTTTGAGTACAGAGTGTTAGGTAAGCTTCTGCTGTCCATACATACATAGGGCTGTGATGTCACCCAGCTGCACGTATTGCGCAAAAATATGCACATCATTAATTACCGATTTCCGCAATCGCAAATATATATTATAGCACTCTACCTGCATATATAAACCTATTGTAATGTTCTGCCATGCCAACCAAACTTATATGCGAATATTACATTGCAGATTTTTCTCAATCAACAAAATAACCGCGAATTTGCAAATATTCGCAAATTATCGCAAATCGAATATAGCCTCTGCCGCTTATCACAATTCATCAAGAAATCAAATCCTGTCTGTCTCCATGCTAACTGAAGATCGGAACCATGGTCACCAATAACGGTAAGAACATTGTGTTTTTCATGGCGCACATCTTTAATCTGGCTGCAACCCAGTTCTAGAAGTTTCCCACCTAACTTCAAGTCGTCTTGAAAATGTGCATGCACTTCAGTCACTCTTACCATGCAAAACACGTCCACAGAAAAGGAAGAATAGTGTTACCCAAAATTGCCTCAAATACGGCGTTTTAACACATTGGAACTTCACCCTCCTCCAATAATGTTCTGACTGCAGTGTGCTGCCACACCAGAGCATTGTGAAATATAGCTTTTTAATTCTGGCCATGTGCTTCAGCCACTATTATGATGCTCTCACCTGTCTGATGTCACACCCCTGCTGGTTCTGCTGCCATCTTCTCCTTCTGCCACCATCTTCTGCTATTAATGACACTGCTGTTGCCCCGCACCTTCCCACTCTGTGACTGGGTAACTATATTGACTCCTCATGCTGTTGCCCCGCACCTTCCCACTCTGTGACTGGGTCACTGTGTTGACTCCTCATGCAGTTGCCACTCACACCAGTCTGTTCTGGGGACACTGGTGTTTTGCCTTGTTGACATCACAGTTTATTTTACCGATCTCCTGCTCTGTCAGAAAATCCGCAAAATGGAAAACACAACGGATCCTGTCTTTGAAGCATATCACATGGTCAGTATTTTGAAACCCCCTTTTTGCAACTATTTAGGAATGGCAAGTGCGTGACAGGGGAAAGGACTCCAGCATTGATAGGCAGCATAGGCAATATTTCGCACATTTTTGGCTGAATATTCGCCATAAATTGCAAATTTGAGAATTCGTGATCTCCGGTCATTACTTACCCGATTGCGAAAATCGGCAATGTAATATATACGCGATAAAATTCACGATTAGAATATTCGCGATCAACACTAACGGGTAGGCAACTTTCCTATTGGTTGCTAGGGATGTTGCTAAGTGCAAATATTCACGATAAATTCACGATTAGAATATTCGCCGTCAACACTATTCGCGAATACGAATATATAGCACTATAATTCTCGTACTGGAGATATTCACGATTAAAATTCGCATTTCAAATATTCGTGCTCAACACTAGCACTGACACATTTACTATCTTTTAAGCCTAAAAACAGGTGTAAAAAGAAGTAAAAACGACTCCAGTCAGG
>JAKVIS010004454.1:0-14002 GCA_033119425.1 Bufotes viridis
CATGGCAAGTTCACAGAAAAAATAAATTTGGCACAAGTTAGCGGAATTTTTTTTTACAGTCTCACATTCCACTAACTTGTGACAAAAATAAAATTTTGCATGAACTCACCATACCCCTCAGCGAATACCTTGGGGTGTCTTCTTTCTAAAATGGGGTCACATGTGGGGTTTTTATACTGTCCTGGCATTTGAGGGGTCTTCGCAATCATTACACGTATGGCCAGCATTAGGAGTTTCTGTGATTCTCCTTATATTGAGCATACGGGTAATGAGATTTTTTTTTTCCGTTCAGCCTCTGCGCTGAAAAAAAAAAAAATGAACGGCACAGATTTTTTTATTCGCATCGGTCAATGTGGATGAAAAAATCTCTGCCAAAATCAGTGACTGCGGTGCGGTGGGCTGGGCGCTAGCTACCTAACAAGTAGCTAACTAACTGGCGGTGATAGGGGATCCTTATGCCCCATTCACACGTCCGAAATTCTGTCTGCGGAACGGAATTGTGGACCCATTAATTTCTATGGGGACAGACTTTGTCCCGCTCGGATCTGGAATTACGGATCCGCGCTTCGGGTCTGCACTTCCGTTCCGCAAAAATATAGAACATGTCCTATTCTTGTCCGCAATTGCGGACAAGAAAAAGCATTTTCTATATAGTTCTGGCAATGTGCGGATCTGCAAAATGCGGAAAGCACATTGCCGGTGTCCGTGTTTTGAGGATCTGCGGATCGGATCTGCGGATCGGATCCGCGGATCCGTGAATCCACGGATCCGCAAACACATATGGGCGTCTGAATGGAGCCTTACAAGGGTGTGATCAATGACAGGGGGTGATCAGGGGTCTAGATGGGGTGATCAAGGGGTTACTAGGTGAGGGGGTGGGGGTGGGGTTAGTGTAGTGTTTGGTGCAACTTTACAGTGTTACCTGGTCCTCTGGTGGTCGATCCCAGCAAATGGAACCACCAGAGGACCAGGTAGCAGCTATATCAGACGCTGTTCACAAAACAGCGTCTGATATAGCTGTTTGATGCGATTATTCGCATCCACTGCCTGCCAGCGATGGATCATCGCTGGCAGGCTGTAGCCTAACTGCCGAGATGCGCTTCTCTGTGAGCAGCGCACGTGCAGCGTTCACAGGAAGTCTCGGCTCTCACGAGATGACGCGCCGGCGCGTCATCTGAGAAGCTACAGGACCGCCCGCAGGACGCATCCCTGCGTTAGGCGGTCCTGTAGCGGTTAAAGCTGACCTGCAGCAGTGAAGAGAAATGGCTGACTTGTTATGGAAACCTCAGAAAATAAGGTACTGAGTGCTATTAGGCCATGGCTTTACTTCAATAGCGATTATCCTGGTGACAGATTTCCTTTAAAGCTCATCTAGAGCAGTGAAGAAACATGGCTGGGTTGTTATGGTTACCTGAAGTAAAACTGCGTGTGTGGAGACGAACTGCCAGCAAGCTTCTATTGGCTAATAAGGGTCATGTGACCGGGCTTCTATTAGTTAATGCATTTTTGGGAATATCTCAGGAGCGGTATGTCCCAGAGAGCTGAGACCTGGTCTAAAACCTTCCTGGACACCTGATGTACCTGTGTGTCAAATTTCGTGATATTCAGGATATAAGCTGAGCGCTGCGATTGGCCAGCGCTCCAGCTTAGGAAAAGAGAGACGCCCAGGGCAAAAGAAGATGTCTCCGCCCCAGGCAAAATTATCAGAAGCACGGCGCCGGTACCGGGGGCTACAGAGGACGAACGGAGCGGCACCCAGGGATACAAGTAAGTGCAGGGTCATCCCTGGGTGCCGCTCTTCATGTATATACATTTGCCTAATAAACTGTGGACCAGTGAAAGGTCCTCTTTAACTATTCTTTCCATGTACAATGACCTCTGCACAGGTCACAGAGCATGCCCAGAAAACGCTCCCATAGAAGTCAATGAGGTCCCCTCCGGTCCACTATGTCTATGAACCTGTTAAGAACAGCTCAGGCAAGATGGCCGCCCTCATAATAATGTTCAGAAAAGAGAAAATCTGTTATCAGAAAATGAAATCAGATTAGAGAAAAGGGATATGATATGAATATGTCGCTATCTGGTTTTAACTGCCAATTTTTGGTGACACATTTACTTTAAGATAACCGTAACCCAAATCATAATTTTTCTGGTTACTGAGTCCATCAACTGTCAGATGGTCCATTTACAGGTCCGTAATTCTGCCTCTGCATCCATTCCGTAAGTTTGCGGGACAGGTGCAGACTAGAGATGACGAACATTAAAAAAAGTCAGTTGTTCGGCGTTCGGGTGGTGGTAAGTCGCGCATCCCGTTATGGATTCCACTATGGCGGCATATGGAATCCATAAGGGGTGGCTGCCACCAACCCGAACATGACAGTGACGTCACCCCAGGTCCTTCGGCTGTTCAACAGTTCGGGTTGGTGGCAGCCACCCCTTATGGATTCCATATGCCGCTATAGTGGAATCCATAACGGGATGCGCGACTTACCACCACCCGAACGCCGAACAACTGACTTTTTTTTAATGTTTGCTCATCTCTAGTGCAGACCCATTCATTTCAATAGGGCTGCAAAAGATACGGACAGCATTGTCTGCATCCGTAGTTCCGTTCCACGGCCCCGCAAAAAAGATAGAGCATGTCCTATTCTTGTCCGCGGACAAGAATAGACATTTCTATCATAGTGAGGTCCGCAAAATGTGTCAGATTGTGTCAGAGAAAACTCTGCATCCCAGGATGGAAAGAAAATCGCAGCATGCTGAGGTTTGCTCGCCGGTATGGGAACGGGACGGAATGTATTTTTGAGCATTCCATTCTGTTCGGTTACGTTTTGTCCCCATTGACAATGTATAGGGACAAAACTGAAGCGTTTTTTCCGGTATTGAGCCCCTATGATGGATCTCAATAATAATTTCCCGAAAAATAGAAACGCTAGTGTGAAAGAAGCCTAAGTAACAGCCATCATACGGCCATTTTTAGAACCGATTAAAGTCCATGGGACTATTCACATGCCCTTTTTTAAACAATGAACTACATCGGTTTTTAACAGCCATTTTTAACAGTAGTTAAAAACTGAGGAAAAATGGATGCAAAACGGCCATTAAAAAGGGATATATGGCCAGAAAGAGGATGCACACACTGACGCAAAATTTCCATGAAAAACTGACAGTGTGTCCGGTTTTGATGCCCATTTCTTTCACCATCATGTGAATGTAAAACGGACATTTTTTTCACTAATGCTTTTACGAGAAACAGATGTTAAAAACGGTCCCATTCAATTGTATGGGGACAGTTGGTCAGTGAAAAACGGACAAGATAAAACATGTTCTATTTTTTTACGTCCGTTTTCATTGACAGTCAAAAAAACTGCAGTGTGAATAACCCTAACTCCATAGATTACTATTGGTCTTAAAACTGACGTGTGATGGCCGTTAAAAAAATTTACATTACGTCTGTTTTTCACTGTCGCATGCATGAAGCCTAAGAATTGGCAACAGTCTTTACCAGTTTGTCTGTTAGTAAGTACAGAGGAGAGGGCAGAAACACATTCTATATTACTTTCCATTGTGTGACTTAAAAAAAAAATTCTCCAATAAATATAAGCCCTTGCATCCTCTGCATACACATATAACTATATTAGAAAGTCCTGAAACAGGCCTGAAACAGGCGTAGAAAATTGTAAATGAGACGGGCCTGCCAGCCTGTCCCCTCCCCCGCCCACAATTTTAGACCTGGCGTCAGCCGGATTAAGTCGCATACTGCGGCACAACTAACCATTGCTCCGCAATCTTCCCCTGAAATACACCTAATTTAGGCGTATTTCAGATTGATAAATGACCCCCTTAATAGCTATAATAGTCTTTTTACAGGCTTAGTGATTACAATCTCTCAATAAGGGCACAAGGTTACTTACAGGCAACAGGCAAATATAACACAAAGTGGTAACAGGAAAATATAACACAGTGCCTTTAAAGGGGTTATCCCATGACTAATGTAAAAATGAAAATCAGACATCATATAGTACATGACAATCTCTTTCTAACAACCAGCCCTGTACCTCACATGGATCAGAGATCTCCCCATTCATTGATCTGCTAGATTTATATCAAGCTGACAACTTAAGGGAGTGTCTGTGCTGCTGCAGCTCAGGGGCGTGTCTTTTCTGCTGGAGCTCTCTTCCTATCACAGCTCAGGAGGGAGTTGAAGAATAAAACTGAGCATGTGCAGCCTTCTCAGTGAGTCAGACAAAGAAATGAGGATAAAATAACCAGCAGGTAGATATACAGATAGATTGAATAACTCAGTGGCTCTGATAAATTTTTAATTACCGTATTTTCCGGCGTATAAGACGACTTTTTAACACCTAAAATTCTTCTTAAAAGTCGGGGGTCGTCTTATACGCCGGGGGTAAGGCAGCACAGGGAGAGGGAACAGTCCCTCCCTCCCCTGTGCTGCTGCCACCAATGAGGAGAGAGGGGCGGAGGAGGAGGGGCGGGCGCACGGCACTCCAATGACAACAAACGTTTTATACATTGCTGGAACCCGGCACCTCACATGTCTGTGTGGCGCATTGCTTAAGCATAAGCAATGCGCCGCACAGACATGTGATTTACGGAAGAGGAGAGCCCGACGGCCACAGCAGATACAGTAAGAGACCGGCCGGCCCTGTCTGGTGCTTTTTGACAGGGACCGGCCGGCAGATTTGCAGGGAGATGTTGATGGGAGCGCAGGAGCAGGCAGATGAGGGGTGGAGCAGGCTTTCCTGCCACACATGCCTGCTCCACCTCCAAGTTTTCATACTGCCTTCTCCTGTGTAAGGAGGGCTGATGAGAGGCTGGGGGCTGATGAGAGGCTGAGGGCTGATGAGAGGCTGGGGGCTGTGAGAGAGTAGGGGTCTGAGAGAGAGACTAGGGGGCTGAGAGAGACTAGGGGGCTGATGAGAGACTAGGGGCTGTGAGAGACTAGGGGCTATGAGAGACTAGGGGGCTGTGAGAGACTAGGGGGCTGTGAGAGACTAGGGGCTGTGAGAGACTAGGGGGACTGATGAGAGGCTGGGGGCTGATGAGAGGCTGGGGGCTGATGAGAGGCTGGGGGAGTCTTATACAGCGAGTATAGACCAAACCTATATTTTAACTGGAAAAGTTTGGGGGTCGTCTTATACACCCAGTCGTCTTATATGCCGGCAAATACGGTACATGCAATTACAAAAGTATTTAGATCCAGGTGCTGAAAACTTTAAAATATTTTTTGTGGGACAACCCTTTTAAGAAGTAACAACTCACTCTCTCTGGCTTGCATTGCACCCAGCTCCCGGGTTTCAACAGTCTGACTCTGGTCTCCTCAAAATGGCAGCAATAAAGATGGTTGTATCTACAGTTATCACTAGTTATTGTAGTACCCCAGACCTGGGGGTACTACAATTGTATCCTTAATTACTGCATTTTCTTTATGTTCTATATGCAATACTATGTGCTGTGATGTATTTCGCAGTTACCAAGTCATTTTCTCCAGCAGGGGAGGTACAGGTTGGTAATGACTGGCTGTAACAGAGTTAACCACCCTGTTCTACCTCTCCTGGCACAGTTGGCTGCTCTGACTTCCTGCCAGGAGAAGGCAGTCTAGAAGGGTTAGTCAGTAAAGTTGAGTACAAGACGGAGAAGGGACCTGAGAAGTCCTATCCTCATAGTGAGGGAGCTCGGAAGTAGCTCGTAGGGAGCCCACCACTGTGAATTGTATCAAAGGCCAAATTATCTGTCTCCTGCCAGAACATCAGTCAAATAAGTCCTCAGGTAAAGCCTTGAGAGTCCAGCCTGCAGAGTGATCAGAGAGATACAGCATTTACAGACTGCAGTGAGGTGAGGGATAACTGCTCCAGACACCATCACCTATCAGGCGACAACTAAACCAGTATCATTTAAGTGCAGAATTGCCGCCATCCAACCTGCCACCATAACTCCTCAGCTGGTGCCACAAAAGAATTGCAAAAGTAAAAAGGACTTTTTTATGTTCAACTCTGGCCTCATTCTTCAGTATTCTACTTTGACTGCAACGAACCCCAGGGAGCGACGGCCTGAGAAAGGACACCATGACACAACAACACTACATCAGGGCCAATACTACTCCCATCGTCTACACTGGCTCCCACGGGGGTTTGTGGCTTTATTTTTCAGAGTGACCTAGTATCTGCACAGTCAGAATCAGTCATGGTGTGGCCTTCTGAGTGACACACAATACTGCACACAGTCTCACAATATTGCTTACAAGCTGTCTGGTCTAGGTCATAGGCTTGACTTTTATTATACAGGCCTTGGCTGCTATCAGAATACACAGACTAGGTGGCTTCTTTCTATTTCTCAGCACTAGTCTCAGCCCCTCTGCCGTGCTCAGCTTCATCTTTTTACCTATCCATGCCTTCAGATGGTACACCTTTATGGCTAGTGTCACTCACCTCCACTGCCAGCTAGAAACCCACAGGAATTAGTAGCATCTTCTAGCTCACAATCAGTCCCAAGGCACTCCTGTGTTCACCTTGAGGTTGGCCTGCACTTATATTTATCCAATGTAGGCTTATGGTTCAAACTCTTTTTTATTAAACATATTTAAAATTCCAACCTGAGCAGTACAGTTGAAAAATAATACAAAAAAAAAGATCAAAATCAAATATTTCAATACTGAGGTCGAGGAAAAGCAAATAGGGCAATGACAATTGCTTGATACAATAATGCCAGGTAAAATGACCAAAGAAAAATGATAATTTACATGAACTGGAAACCATCAGGCCTCTTGCACACGAACGTTTTTTTTTTTCGCTTCCATTCCATTTTTGCGTATTCCGTTTGTGGTCTGTATGCAGCACCATTCATTTCAATGGTTCAGCAAAAAAACAAACAAATGTGCTCCGTGTGCATTCCGTTTCCATATTTCTATATGTCGGTTCCGCTGAAAGATAGAACTTGTCCTATTATTGCCCACAAATAACAATCCGTGGCTCCATTCAAGTCAATGAGTCCCCAAAAAATATGGAACGCATACGGAACACATCCTTATGTCCTCTACTTTTTTTGCGGATCCATGCCCACTTTGCCCATGTGTTTACTGTTAAAACACATTACTCTACATTACATTAATGATTAAAAATGTTATGTTTCTGTTTGCGATCCGCAAACAACGGATCGCATACGGAAAACATACGGAGACTTTTTGCGGAACTACGGAACGGAAACAGAAACACAATGTAAACAAAAACCGGAACAACAGATCTTTTAAAAACGGACCGCAAAATACTGAAAAAGTCATACGGTCGTGTGCAAGAGGCCTAACAAACAGAAAGACAAGATTACAGAGGAATGAATAGTAAAAAAGAGGTGTGGGCGAGACTCAGCCCACGTGACGCTGGCACTTCTTTTGGTGCAACCTGACGACCACAGGATTAATAAGAATATCTTTTTATTTCTAAGAGATGGCAACAGAGCTCCTTTTTCAAGTCTAAAAGGTACATATGGAATGAAAATATATAGTACAAAAAATCACAATATAACAGGCAAGAATACATTTTCCGTAATTAAAAATAAAGCATGATAAAATGGAGTGAACACTTAAATAGAAACCTACGGGCAATAAATAATGTATTTAAATTTTTAATTTTTTTAATGAAATATATTACTTCATTTTATAGTGGAAGATGAATAATTAAATAAATAAAAAGGTAAAAGAAATATAAAAACTTGAAGTTGAAAAGATGGTATGGGTAGTCTGGCTGATCTTTAGTTTTTAATATTTAATAGATTAGTGTACATAGTTTCTTTGCAAAGGGTCATATAGTATAAATTAAATGGATCTCTATATCTGATTGTTGTATGTAATATAAAATAATATAAAGTAAAAGGACCATCATTGGGGTAATTGTATATAATTCAAAAAAGAAGAAAAAATGTGAAGTGGCACACCCAATGTAAGATTGGAAATAAGGTGCTCTGTTGCTAATAGGTTCGCCCAAACCAAAAGGCAGGATTAGTCATACAAAGAGTGTAGCAATAGGCACACTTACACCTGTAATGTGTGTTTTAAGGGAAATATTTAATAGACTGTGATAATCATAAGAATAAAAATATTTCATTAATAGTACACCTCTAAAATACCTATAAAATACATATAACACTGGAATTCATATTGTCCATAGAGTCTCTATGCGCCAATAGTAATAAAAGAAGTCCAACCTGTAGATGCAAAACAAATAAATCGTAGTAAGCCGTTTACTGAATTTCCTCTGTAGTAGTCCCAAATTAGTTGCTATATGGTTAGTATAGCGGCTCCCGGTCGGTCGGAACCTGGGTTTAGCTATATAAGATATGACGGTAATGTTGAGTGTGGCGTCCCACACTTGTTACCTTAAACCTCCACCGCCGTCTGTCCTTAGTATCGTTCTCGTTCCACTGTCAAGTAGCAAGTGTATACACCAAGGAATTAGGACAGAAAACTCACAAAATCTAGTTCTGAATTTCCTAATAATGAACAAAGTACAAAAACTCAACATGTAAATTAAGTAACCAATATGGACATATTGTTATCCATTTTCCCGATATATTTATCTCTATATTTATCTCTATTTTTATATTTTTGCATATATTTGTATTGGTATGTATAGGCACTGATTTTACTGTTATTCTTATTTCACTATTATTATTGCGGCTTTTATTCTACAAATGGTGGTACATTATTTATATATGTACAGATTTTATATATAAAAATCTCCAGATTCTCCTCTCACTGTCCATGAGGATGACTCCTGATAAAATGGATCCATTACACCTTTTCTTAGGTACTCCAACTCATTAGCATAATGAGAACCAATTAACCATGGCCCCGAGAGTTTAAAAGGAAGAAAGGCAGTAACAAGGGGATACCACTAAGGAAGGGGAGAGGACACTCCCCGAAACGCGTATGGTACCCCAGACTGTCATTTTTTAAGTAGAGAACCAAGACATTAATACTGGCCGGCCAGAAAGGTGATACCACGAATCACGTGAGACGCCGAAGTGCGAATATACGGCTTACCCCGAACGCGCCCGCTGTACCCACAGGAAGAAGGAGTGACGTCATTGACACGTGGGACGCCGAAGCAGGCGAACACTGCACACGCGCGGGGAACCCTGAACCCTCGGCTCTGACAGTGGGACGAGAACGATACTAAGGACAGTCGGCGGTGGAGGTTTAAGGTAACAAGTGTGGGACGCCACACTCAACATTACCGTCATATCTTATATATCTAAACCCAGGTTCCGACCAACCGGGAGCCGCTATACTAACCATATAGCAACTAATTTGGGACTACTACAGAGGAAATTCAGTAAACGGCTTACTACGATTTATTTGTTTTGCATCTACAGGTTGGACTATATTTCTTTTATTACTATTGGCGCATAGAGACTCTATGGACAATATGAATTCCAGTGTTATATGTATTTTATAGATATTTTAGAGGTGTACTATTAATGAAATATTTTTATTCTTATGATTATCACAGTCTATTAAATATTTCCCTTAAAACACACATTACAGGTGTAAGTGTGCCTATTGCTACACTCTTTGTATGACTAATTGTATATAATTATTGTATCAATAATTTGTGTGTATAAAATAATACAATGTTTAAAAAGTATTAATATAATTTAGTTTGTAGCAGCCATATATTAAGGAGAATATACAAATGATAATAACACCTGTATTTGATCTATAATGAATGTATAAACGATAAAGTGATTAGATAAATGAGCAGATACATATATGTATATATATTTTAGTGGTATGCTACCACATGTGTGGCAGGAATAATATCTATAGGAAAGTAAAGAGTGTACAGCACTGATTAGGGTACATTACTGATATATCAGGAGAGAAACTTGCCAATTAGAAGAGCGAAGAAATACTAGAGAGATACATAATATGGGTGACAAAACAGTCCCATAAAGTGCGGTGGAGGAGATGTAAAAGGAGATAGTGAGGACGGAGTTGGCTGGTAGGTGGAGAGTATAATAACCAAAGAGGACATGGGTGATGGGAAGAATATAATTGCAGTAGGGAAAATGAGATGGTGTGAAACTGTAAGAAATGTCTGGAAACCCCATGTTTTGTAAAACTGTTGACGATGTTCCAACGGTGTTTGTTGGTTCTTTCCCATAGACTGAGAGTCGTGCATATGCACTTCAATAAATAAATGACATAAGTTGTGGAACAGTTTAAAACGGGGGTGCACAACCTGGGGCCCGGGGGCCACATGCGGCCCTTGATACCATTCTGTGCGGCCCCCAAACATCTGGTAAAAGACATGTAGGTCTATGTCTTATGGCTTCTTACATGTATCTTTCATGTATTCTCCTATTAGATGGGAACTGTAACTAGACATTAATAGTATATACTGTATGTTCAAAATGCCAATGTCGAAATATCGAAATGTTCCCCTGTGACATTACTAGTGAATTGGGATGTGTGTGAAGAGATAGATATTCAAGCAACATTTGCACAGGTGTTATTATCATTTGTACATTCTCCTTAATATATGGCTGCTACAAACTAAATCATATTGATACTTTTTAAACATTGTATTATTTTATACACAAATTATTGATACAATGATTATATCATTACCACAATGATGGTCCTTTTTCTTTATATTCTTTATATTATTTTATACTACATACAACAATCAGATATAGAGATCTATTTAATTTATACTATATGACTCTTTGCAAAGAAATTATGTACACTAATCTAGTAAATATTAAAAACTAAATATCAGTCAGTCTACCCACACCATCTTTTCAACATCAAGTTTTTCTATTCATTTTACCTTCCTATTTATTTAATTATTCATCTTCCACTATAAAATTAAATACAATGAATTAAAAATATGAATACATTATTTATTGCCCATAGGTTTCCATTTAAGCATTCACTCCATTTTATCATGCTTTATTTTTAATTACTTACGAAAAATGTATTCTTGTCTGTTGTATTGTGATTTTTTTGCACTATATATTTGTATTCCATATGTACCTTTTAGACTTGAAAAGAAGCGCTGTTGCTCCAAACGCATTATCATCTCTTAGAAATAAAAAATATTCTTATTTATTCCGTGGTCGTCAAGATGCGCAAAAGAAGTCTCATTGTCATGTGGGCTGAGTCTTGTTCACACCTCTTCTGTTACTATTGATTTACCTTCTTGCTGGGGTCGGCAACCCTTACAATGAGGATTGGACGACACCAGCAGCACCAACCTCTTCTCCATACCCACCAACACTAGCGCTTGTGCCTATGGTTGCACAACAAAATAAGGTAAGCCTAATCAACCAAATTGACACCTACATATTTATGCATACTGCCTTATGAGCGCCTCTTTTCCCTTTTTTTGCCCTACATTGTTAGACAGGAACGAAGGGATGGGGTAAGGAAGGAGAGTATTGAATGGTGACCGTCATGGTACCTGAGTAGGGGGTAGCCCTATTTAACCAATAACTGTCTTCGACCTTTTAGATGTCCTTCAGATAGCTCATCTAATTCCCGGAGAACCCCTTTATATTTTTTAATTCCCGGAGAACCCCTTTATATTTTTTATACATTCTCCATTGTAGTGCTGACAAAATCTTTGGGAATATTAACAGTTTCCACGTTTTTCAGCATGAGATTTTTTCTTGCTGAGCAGAGAAGCACGTTTTGTTCTGTGGACACTTCAGTGTCAAGTAAAGTGACCTCAGTAATTACATAGTTTTAGTAAAGAATGCGTACCCTTTTGTAACTATTTTTACTGCCCCAAAACATCAAAAGAAAGAAAAATTAGGAAACCTAAAAATAGTGCTGATTTAAAAACTCAGTTTGGAAATACAGCTCATGTGCATACTTATGTGTCCCTATGGTAAACACAACACAAAAAAACCTGATCCTGCAGCAATGTTTTACTCTCTTTCATATTTCCCTTCTAATGTATATAGTTTATCAAGACGATGGGACAGAGAGAGTGAAGTGATATGACTGCAGGATCAGACAACCCAGAGTCTGTTTATAGTCTGTAACCATCAAGATACATAGGACTGTACAGTAGTTCTATAAAAAAATTATACTGTATATTTCGGACTATAAGAGACACCGGACTATAAGACATAACTAGGATTTAGAGAAGGAAAATAAGAAAAAAAATATTTTTCATGAGACCTGAGATCAGACCCCCAGTCCTCATCAGACCCCTATATCAGACCTACATTCTTCATCAAACCCCAAAATAAGATGCCCAAGCTCCATCGGACATCAGATCAGAATGGCATCAGACCCCCAAGCTCCGTCAACCTCAGATCAGACCCCCAACCTCCATCACCTTCATATCAGACCCCTATCAGCCTTAGATCAGACCCCCATAGCCTCAGATTAGACCACCACTAGCCTCAGATCAGACCACCATCAGACCTCAACAGAGTAGCATTGCCATTGTGCAGACCCAGGGCTAACCGCTCACTGGTCTTTTTCTCGCCCCCGCTGCACTGTGACCTGACATCGCATAGTGTTAGGTCATAGCACATACCTACGTGCACTATGTCCTGACACTGTATGCAGTCAGGACACAGTGCAGAGCGGGGCCCGTAAGAAGACCAATATAGGAAAAAGCACTAGCCTATGTGCGCTTCCATGGTCCCGGCCACTAGAGAGGCTGACACTTTTACCTATAGTGTGCAAGCACGACCACCACTGATGAATTGCAGGGAGATCTGTAAACATGGAAATGAGCAGTGTATAATGTGATGGAAAAATTTATCCAGCCAGCAAAGGAAGCAATATGGATGAAAACAGCAATACATTAGTAAGTGGCTTGTATTAACTTCCTCTACTCAGGCATGCTCAACCTGCGGCCCTCCAGCTGTTGTAAAACTACAACTCCCACAATGCCCTGATGTACGCTGATAGCTGTAGGTTGTTCGGGCATGCTGGGAGTTGTAGTTTTGCAACAGCTGGAGGGCCACAGGTTGAGCATGCCTGCTCTACATGATAAATGCAACTTACTGAAGTGAGACAACCCATTTAATGAATAAGTTAAATAATAGTGGACCTTAACTTTGGAGCACACCAATTATAGCCAGGGAAAATTCAAAATAGGCATCATTGACCACAACTCTCTGGACACGGTCCTTCAGTCAGTTTTCAATCCAATTACAATCTATAGTGTCTAGACCTTATTTTACTCATGAGAGACAGTATCAAATGCCTTTGCAAAATCCAGAAACACTACATCCACAGCCGCCCCTCTATCCAGGCTACTACTCACCTACTCCTAAAAACAAATCAGGTTAGTCGGACAACTTCTGTCCATGGTAAACCCATGTTGGTTATCACTTATAATATTATTAACAGTCACATACTCCTGTTTATAGTCCCTTATGCTACTTTCACACTTGTGGTAGCCTTTTCCGGCAGGCTGTTCCGGCGGGGGAACAGCCTGCCGGATCCGTGCTACCATAAGTCCACCATGCTGGCGGAAGTTTACTCCGGCCCCATTCACTATAATGGGGACATGTCGGAGGTCTGGCCACAGCACGGCAAACATGCCGAGAGGTGGCCAGAATAAAACTACAACAAGCTGCGGTTTTTGTCCGGCCGCCTCTCGACATGTTTGCCGTGCTGCGGCCGGACCTCCTGCGTGCCCCATTATAGTGATCGGGGCCGGAGCAGACTTCCGCCACCACGGTGGACTTGTGGTAGCACAGATCCGGCAGGCTGTTCCCCTGCTGGAACAGCCTGCCAAAAAAGGCTACAGCAAGTGTGAAAGTAGCCTGTGAGTCCTTCAAACATTTTCACACAACAGATGTTAAGCTTACTGGTCTATAATTACTTATGGAAGACCTACAGCTCCTTTTGAATATGGGCACCACATTTGCCTTGCGTCGTTCACTTGGCACTATGCCTCTAAAAACTATGAACAAAGGGCACAGCAATAACTAAACTAAGTTCATTAACAAATCT
>JAKVIS010004455.1:0-14047 GCA_033119425.1 Bufotes viridis
AGGAGCAGCAGTTGCAGAGAGAGCTGAGCCTCTAGGTGTAATGGCAACGCCCCCGTTGCTCCTAGAGGCTGCTTATATTAAAACATAATTTTTCTCAGCAATGCGGGCACATATGAACATAGGACCAACACAGATGCCTTCAGCTGCTAAGCAGACATACAACCAGTCAGCCAGTTTCATAGGTACAAATCTGATGCCCTTTAAAATGTCATTTAGATGATTTGGAAAATGATATAAAGTTTTTTAAACAAGAATGGCAAAATCCGCAAACAAATAAATATACATTTAAATGAAAAATAAACACCCAAAACGCAATAAGACCTCACACCACAACCTCACAAAAACAGTTATGGCTCTTGTTCTGTGTGCAAGAAAAGAAAATGTGTACTTAAGGGGTTAATGAAAACTCTTTAGCAGCACTACATGATCAATAATATAAACCAACTCTATTTGTGAGAAATAAATGGAATTTTATATCGCACATGTCTTTTTAATGCAAAGACGTGCTTATCCAATGGATGAGAATCACATCGAGTGAGGAAAAGCAAACTTTGAGGTTTCTAATCATAGACATCTTTTTGGGATTTTTTCAAAATATTTGTAAGAGGCAGAAACGTAGGGAACATCTGCAGCGTGTACAGCTAATAGATGCGATCAATGTACCGTCCCATGCCCTGCACTTTAGGTAATGCACAACAGAGGACGGAGATGGGTAACATTAGCTTCAGCGGTAGTTGAAAGACTTGATGCCAGGGTCTGAAGGAAATTCTGATCTCACAGGGTAGTTCATGGAAATGAAATGCAAAGTCGTAGCATAGCCACATAATAGCAAAGCAGGGTTGTAGGCATAAGGGGTGCCTTTTCATAAGTCTAGGCAGGGTGCAGAGGTTAAAAGAAATGTCTCATCTATCACCACTTTTCCTCTTTCAGCATCAAACTCTCTTCTCCTATGCTTGTGATCACCGCTGAAACGGTAATGTGGCATGCTGTCCACATACACACCAATCAACAGCCTCAGATGCCATGCCATCACACATCACCACTGAAGCCATTGATTGGCTGGGAGTGATCATGTGTCTGCTAACGGCATGCCCCGCTTCTGTTTCAGTGGGAACAGTAAGCAGAGCAGTAGGGGGCTCAGTGCTGGAATAGGAGAATTAGTGACAGATGAGACATTCGTTTTTCAACCCCTGCACCCTGCCCATATGAAAAGGGGTTCCTGGTCTCAGAAAACCAATGCAAGTATAGCTGCAGCCAGGCATTTGGCAGTAATCCCACCTTTGCATAACATTAGAGATAAGCGAATCAAAGTTGACGAAGCCTAAAATAGCTGCTGCACGTGTGAGGACATGGAGCAAGGAACTCTGGGAACGAGGGATTACCCACAATGCCATGCATGCAGCCAATCAGCAGCCAGCCAGCCCTGTGATGTCACAGCCCTATAAATAGCCTTAGCCATCTTGGATTCAGACATTTTCTAGTTTACTTAGTGCAGGGAGAGAAGTTAGCAGGTGCTAGGGACAGTGGTAGAAAAGACTTTAAAACTTTTATTTTGCTGTATAGAAGTTCAAAGAAAGGATAGGGAGGAATCATTCCACAGTATTGAAGCAGAACAGGGTTCAGTAGGGGAGGTTACAGACTGGGTAATAGGAACAATCCTATTACACCTTGCTGCACTGACTGCAGATCCAAATTGCCATTATACAGCTCTGTAATTCCAGCAAACCGTTCTTGTTATTGGGGAGCAAGTGCTGTTTGATACAGCCGTTAACAGGGTTTATTACAAGGAAATATTTCTATGTCTTATTTGCCCTTGTGCGGTGCAGTTATATGTTCTAAAGCATTTTTTGGCTTGTATTAGTGGGGAAAAAGGGGCTTATTAGCCGTTGTATGGAGAAGTGAGAAAATTACAGCTATTTTTGGCGTGTATTAGTTGCAAATAATATATATTATTTGCCGTTCAGCAGTGCAGTTACAGTATATGTTCTCAAGCCCTTTTTGGCGTGTATTAGTGGCAAAAAAATATATGTTTGCCGTTCAGCTGTGCAGTTATATGTTCTAAAGCGTTTTGTGGCGTGTATAAGTGGAAAAAAGTAAGGGCCTATTAGTCGTTCAGTGGTAGAGATGTCTCAAACATAAAATTTTCCGTTCGCGAACAGCGAACACGAACTTCCGCAAATGTTCGTGAACGGGCGGACCACCATAGACTTCAATAGGCAGGCGAATTTTAAAACCCACAGGAACTCTTTCTGGCCACAGTAGTGATGGAAAAGTTGTTTCAAGGGGACTAACACCTGGACTTTGGCATGCCGGAGGGGGATCCATGGCAAAACTCCCATGGAAAGTTACGTAGTTGACGCAGAGTCTGGTTTTAATCCATAAAGGGCATAAATCACCTAACATTCCTAAATTGTTTGGAATAACATGTTTTAAAACATCCAGTGTGTGTATACGATCAGGTATGATGTTGTATCGATAAGGTAGTGTAAGGGTTACGCACGCTTCACAGTGACAGACCTGTGACAGACCAAACTCCCTGTTTAACGCACCGCAAACAGCCCATTTGCACAACTGCAAACTCCCCATTTGCACAAGTTTGGATACCAAGCTAAAAATGAAATGCTTTTTTTTTTATGCAAAGTCCTGTGCCACACGGTATGAGTGGTGGGCACAGGCAGTGGGCACACTACAGTCAGTGGAAGTGGGCCTGACACACACTGGCAGCAACGAAATATAAAACAAGTAAAAGAGAGGTTAGGGAGTTTCTGTCAAGGCAGAAAACAACTTCGGACGAGAGGCGCCAAAGGGCGGAGTGGGTGAAAGTGAAGAAAAATATATAAAATATATAATTTATAAATAGATTAAAAGGTAGAATTACTCAATTAGATAAAAATAATAATAATAATAATAAACGTAGCGCACATGTGAAATGGAATGTAGACATAGAAAAAGGCAGCGCAGGTGTTTAGGGGATTAGACACGAATCTATCCCCTAAAGTGGATGAGACGGAAAGGGAGGGTGACCACAAATCAAGGATCTGTACAAGGTCACCGAAAAAAATATAACACCAATGGAGGCGCCAATTTTCAAAGAATGAGAATGGTATATTCTGTGATGGATAGAAGAAATATTAATGGTATAGATATATAGTGAGCAAACGATGGTAAAAGTGCTCTGGGAAGAGAACAATGGGGAGAGACCCAAGTGAGCGGTCAGTGGTATAGAGATGGGGGTATGATATCTCTACAAAGATGACTCGTACTCACTTCACGAGGGGTGGACACAGGATAAAGCTCAAGACACCTGTGTCTAAAACCCCCTGGCCAGGGTCGCATGTAGGAAATGTCCAAGTAACGGTAGCCAAGGCAGGCGTCTGGTCAAAAGGATTTTATTGGAGAAAAACACTGGCCCAACGCGTTTCGGAGGTTAATAAGCCTCCTTCATCAGGGTCTCATATAAAAAGAAGGAATATAAAATTTAAAATAAAAATAATTCTGTATAACATGATCTATACACTTGGATGGATCAATAAATAAATAAGTACACGATGAAACGTCAATAGTAGAACAATATGGTGGATTGGATGTTAATAATATCACAAATCTGTCAGTTAAAGGGCACATATAGAACATCCATAGACAGACATACACGGATAATATACAATGATGAGATGACACTGACAGTGATAATAAAAATAAATAAAATCAATACAATAAAATAAAATTTAGATAATAGCAGAACTCAATTCTGGTGAAAATCAACATGATGTAAAGTTATGTGTCTAGCATATAAGTGTGCTCATTATGTTTTAATTTTCCATTGGATTCACTTATAAAAGTAGCTTGTTGTGTTAAATACATCATATATTTGTTTATTAGTTTGATAATGGGTACATTATTTTATTTCATTAGTAATGGTGATGTGGTTCATTGACTGACTATTGCCCCATCTAATAGAACCCAAGGGAAAATGTAACAGCAAACAATTAGAGAAGCAGAAAGATATACACAATATTTGTCAAAAATATAGTAAAGGCCGTATCTCTAAAATTGTTGGGGAAGTTAGTAGAAAAGCCGTTTTCAATGTCATACCTTCAGGGGTCTCTTGGAGTCTTCCAAAAATCTTTGGGAGGAGTTCTCACTTGCCCAAGGGCCTCACGCCGGGGTTTACTTATACCCGGAGACGCACGTGGAAGAGGGAGGCGCGCAATGGAGAGCGAGAGGCCGGAGGTGCGAGGAGCGCAAAACCGGAAATGCGTCATGCGTTCCAGAGTGGAGCGCATCGTCGGAGGTCTGTTAGGTGTGCGTTCCACAGTGGAACGCACTGATAATAGGGGAGGAGAAACGGCAGGAGGACGAAAAGCTCAAGTGAGAGAAAAGGTCTCAATCTTGAAATGAGATCAAAAGGATGGTGGAAATGCCAATGAAATATAGACTATGATGGGCATGGTGAGATAATTAGGGTATGCATGGGTGAAATATAATGACATGGACAAAAAAGAGGATGGTGCAAAAATGGTTAAATATAAAATATAAAATATTATAATTATTTTTATTTTCATTTCTACCTACTTCCAGTATTTCTTTTCCCTCAGGGTCATCTTAATAATATGTATCCGCTGTGTGCGCAAGTATATGTATGCACATGTGCATTCTTATTGTGTATATTGGCACATACGCATAGATACACACCCTACCTTCTGCACCATCCACACTTGAATATACTCAATACACCCCGGGCTGGTGCTTACTGCTGCGTGGCTTGAGTGCTACCACTTAGAGGTTTATACACCCATCTACATATTGTCATTACCTCCAGCTATTATTTTTACTTACAGCATTCAGTATTTATCATTTAATATTTAGTTTTTTAGTCTTTATATTTTATATTTTATATTTAACCATTTTTGCACCATCCTCTTTTTGTCCATGTCATTATATTTCACCCATGCATACCCTAATTATCTCACCATGCCCATCATAGTCTATATTTCATTGGCATTTCCACCATCCTTTTGATCTCATTTCAAGATTGAGACCTTTTCTCTCACTTGAGCTTTTCGTCCTCCTGCCGTTTCTCCTCCCTATTATCAGTGCGTTCCACTGTGGAACGCACACCTAACAGACTCTCCGACGATGCGCTCCACTCTGGAACGCATGACGCATTTCCGGTTTTGCGCTCCTCGCACCTCCGGCCTCTCGCTCTCCATTGCGCGCCTCCCTCTTCCACGTGCGTCTCCGGGTATAAGTAAACCCCGGCGTGAGGCCCTTGGGCAAGTGAGAACTCCTCCCAAAGATTTTTGGAAGACTCCAAGAGACCCCTGAAGGTATGACATTGAAAACGGCTTTTCTACTAACTTCCCCAACAATTTTAGAGATACGGCCTTTACTATATTTTTGACAAATATTGTGTATATCTTTCTGCTTCTCTAATTGTTTGCTGTTACATTTTCCCTTGGGTTCTATTAGATGGGGGCAATAGTCAGTCAATGAACCACATCACCATTACTAATGAAATAAAATAATGTACCCATTATCAAACTAATAAACAAATATATGATGTATTTAACACAACAAGCTACTTTTATAAGTGAATCCAATGGAAAATTAAAACATAATGAGCACACTTATATGCTAGACACATAACTTTACATCATGTTGATTTTCACCAGAATTGAGTTCTGCTATTATCTAAATTTTATTTTATTGTATTGATTTTATTTATTTTTTATTATCACTGTCAGTGTCATCTCATCATTGTATATTATCCGTGTATGTCTGTCTATGGATGTTCTATATGTGCCCTTTAACTGACAGATTTGTGATATTATTAACATCCAATCCACCATATTGTTCTACTATTGACGTTTCATCGTGTACTTATTTATTTATTGATCCATCTAAGTGTATAGATCATGTTATACAGAATTATTTTTATTTTAAATTTTATATTCCTTCTTTTTATATGAGACCCCTGATGAAGGAGGCTTATTAACCTCCGAAACGCGTTGGGCCAGTGTTTTTTCTCCAATAAAATCCTTTTGACCAGACGCCTGCCTTGGCTACCGTTACTTGGACATTTCCTACATGCGACCCTGGCCAGGGGGGTTTTAGACACAGGTGTCTTGAGCTTTATCCTGTGTCCACCCCCCTCGTGAAGTGAGTACGAGTCATCTTTGTAGAGATATCATACCCCCATCTCTATACCACTGACCGCTCACTTGGGTCTCTCCCCATTGTTCTCTTCCCAGAGCACTTTTACCATCGTTTGCTCACTATATATCTATAATATTTCTTCTATCCATCACAGAATATACCATTCTCATTCTTTGAAAATTGGCGCCTCCATTGGTGTTATATTTTTTTCGGTGACCTTGTACAGATCCTTGATTTGTGGTCACCCTCCCTTTCCGTCTCACACACTGGCAGCAGGCAGGCAACTGAAATTAGATTAAAGGGTAAAAATTAAATTATGATGTATAGGGGGCGGACCGAACATCGCATATGTTCCGGACATCACTATTCAGCAGTTATATGTTCTAAAACCTTCGTTGGCAGGTATTAGTGTGGGGGGGGGGGCTTATTAGCCATTGTGCGGTAAAGTGAGAAAATTACAGACCTTTTTGGGGTGTTTAAATTTCCTTTTTTTTTATTTATTTGATGTAACAATATGTCAGACAGAGAAGTGCCAGGCCCTGCATAGGGGAGTGGCAGAGGCCTAAATGTTTCTGGCGCAGGCACACGTTGCAGCAGAGTAAGGGGGTGTGGCAGCAGGAGTCGCAGCGAGAGGTCTGAGCTCCCTGTGTAATCTAGCAGTTGTGTCTTGACCAGCAACCAAGCGGTTCTTGAATGGTTGACTTGGTCATCCACTTTGTCCCAAGTGACATCAGACACCCCCAGCCAAGAGTCGGTGGGTTCGTCAGACACAACCCTTAGTTGGCATGGCCCGCGAGCAGACCCTGTGCCCTCACCTGTCCTTAACCTGCCTCTGTCCTTTTCGGTTACCTCAGCCAGAGAAGTATTATACGCTGTGGGCTCAGCCCCACTATACAGCGAGGACGATCTACTAGAGGACAGTCAGCAGCTACTGGCCAGCCAAGATGTGGAGGAGACATCCGCCGCTTCTTCTGGTAGGCAGGCAAGTAGTGATGAGGAGAATGGCGTGGGAGCTGGTGTTGCGATTAGTCAGGCTCCTGACCCAGAGACCCTTGAGGAGGACATTAGTGACGTGCATACAGTACCTGATGATGGTGATGTAGCTGATCGCACTTGGGAGCCGGGTGAATTAGGGGCTTTATCGTTATCGGGAGAAGAGGGTGGCAGGTTACTCGTGAGACAGCGGAGGAGCAAGCAAGTCAGGAGTCAGCAGGGTGGCAGCAGTGGGAGGTCAGGAGCCAAACGTGCCCGGGGTAGACCACCCGCTTCGCAGGAAGCCTACCTGCCCAGACAGTAGTGGTGCAGGGGTTTACGGAAGCAGCAGCGGTAGCAGTCATTCAGTGCGAAGTGTTGGGGGTAAAATCACCTACTCGGCGGTGTGGCAGTTTTTTGTTAAGTCGTTGGAGGAGGAGGTGAACATGGCCATTTGTAGAATCTGGGGGCAGAAGGTTTAAGCGTGGCCAGGGTGCCAATGTTGGCACCATGGCCCTGCGTCAACATATGCAGCATCACCATAAAGTGGCCTGGGAGAACTGTGGCTCCGATCTGGTGGTCCAGCATGCCGCAGCAATTAATCACCGAAGCGATTGCCAAGAGACAACAGTATGCGTGCAGGCATCCAACGGAGCAGAAGCTGAATGTGCTCCTGTCCAAGTTGCTGTTTCTGCAGTCCCTACCTTTCCAAGTGGTGGACTCTTCACCTTTCAAAGAACTGATGGCTTGTGCCGAGCTGAGGAGGAGAGTTCCAAGCCATCATTTCTTTGCCAAAAAGACAGTACCATCCCTGAACACACATGTAGAACAGAAGGTGGGCCAGTCCTTGAGCCTGTCAGTGTCTGCCAAAGTGCACGGCAGCGCCGATGTGTGGAGCTGTAACTACGGTCAGGAACAATACATGTCCTTTACAGCCCACTGAGTGAATGTGGTTCCTGAGCAACTTGGCCAGGTGGCGCCGCTTCTGCCTCAGGGGAGGTCGCTGCCTGCACACAGGGGAGGAACTGCTCCGTGTTCTTCCTCAAGAAATCAAATCCTGGCTTTCTCAGCGACAACTCAAAATCGCAACCATGGTCACCGACAACTGGAAGAACATGGTGTCGGCACTGTGTCAAGGAGGGCTGAGCCCTGCGTGGCACACGTGTTCAATCTAGTTGTCAATCGGTTCCTGAAGTCTTCCACCCATCTGCAAGACATCCTAAAAATGGCCAGGAAACTTTGCATGCACTTCAGCCACTCGTACACCACAAAGCACACCCTCTTTGAGCTCCAGCGGCAGAACGGCATCCCCCAACATAGGCTGATGTGCGATGTTTCCACCCGTTGGAACTCCCCCCTCCATATGTTGGACCAACAATACGAACAGAGAAAGGCCATAAACGATTTTTTGATGATCCAAGTGGACAGGATTACTCCCCTTTGTAACTTCGATGTCAGCCAATGGCAGATTATGCGTGACACCTGCTGTTTGCTAGATCTGACGGCCACATGACACAGTGTGGCCAACTGATGCTGCCACCTCCACACTCTGTCATTATGCCACCCCGTGGTCTCCTCCTGATGCTGCTGCTACCTCTCCTCCTAATGCTGCTGCTGCCTCCAGACTCTGTCATTGGGCCACTCTGTGGTCTCCTCATGCTGTTTTAACCTCACTACTATGTCATAGGGCCCCTCTGTGGACTTCTCATGCTGTTCCCACCCTCCCCACTTCATGACTGGGCCACTATTTTTCCTTTCCGCCTGGCTGACATCATCTTTTATTTGACCCTTCTTCTGATCTGTCAGAAGGAAGGAAAAATGAGACGCACAAAGGATCCTGTCTATGTAACAGCTGTAAGGCCTGTATCACATGGTCCCTATTTTGCATAAGAATTGGCTTATGATTTGGTAGCCAAAAGCAGGAGTGGGTACAAAACACAGAGGACATGCAAATATTCCATTCACGTGTCATCTCTGTTTTGGATCCAATCCTGTTTGGCTTTAGCAATACTGATGGATTACTGACCAAATGCTGACCGAGTGAAGGCAGATGCTGCACAGAAAGGATCCGTTTTTTGGGGGTTATTGTTCTGACGGATCAGAGGAAGGGCAAAATAATCAGTGAGGTCAACACAAACATACTGCTGACACCCACTCAACTCTGTCGGGAGGGCTCTACTTGTATAAACGTTTAATAGAACAGCTTCTGTAGAAATCTATGTGGAATCAGTGAATTGGTGCAAAAGGAGTGCGCTCTTTCACGCTATAGTAGGATCTTGGGCCTTAGCACGGTTTTGGCCCTAACATTGACCTGTAAGGCTGAGTTCACACTTGTGTTATTTGGTCAGTTTTGGCCCCGTAACAGCCCAAATAAGTAGAGTGTGCAGTGATTCTAAGAACGACGCTTGTCATCTACATGTCATACTGACTAACAGTATTGTTTCACTACCACAGCAGACTCCTTATGCATGTTACTGCAAGGCACAGTGTTCTACACCACTATGCAGGCTCTCTGCAGCCAGGAAATAGCCCTTTTTTAATGCTATTCGCCAGGAATAAATTCAGATCGAACTGAATTTTTTCAGAAAATTCGGCGAACCGGACGAATGGAATTTTTGAGAAATTATCTCTAGTTACCATGGTCAGGCTGCACTGTGTATGAGCACCCTTAGTCTTCTTTTACACATTGTAGTTTTTATGGCTTTTTATGTAACAAGGAACATCTAAAACTTTGGAAGGTTGGGGTATGATAATATTGTTCTGTTTCAAAGATCCAATTACCCTGCATAGATAAAGGGCAGTGGTGGCGAACCTATGACACCCGTGCCAGTGGGGGAACTCAGAGCTCTCTCTGTGGGCATGCGGTTGTGTGTGAGTAGGGGCAACACCTGTGCACTATTACTAATGAGTGCTTCTATTGTGGAGCCCTCATTAGTACAGCCTTTGCCCCCCTCTTCCGCTTGTGTTAATAAAATAAATAAATAAAACTCCCCTCATCCATTTGATCGCACCACGGGCAACAGTCGCTGCTCACTGGATGCGCAGGACAGCACATGCACTCCAGCGGGATGATGTTTCGCAGCATTGACTAGAAGCAGCAGGACCTGCGAAACGTCATCACACTGGAGCGCAGATCCTGTCCTGCATATCCAATAACCAGTGAGTGTATCACTACAGTGCGATCAAATGGATGAGGTAAGTTTTATATTTTTTATTTTTTGCACAAGAAGAAGGGGGCATTAATAATACTGTGGTCTCTAATGAGGGCATTATTAATACTGTGAGCCACTAATGGGGCATTATTAATACCAGAGGCCATTAATGGGGGCTTCATTAATACTGGGGGCCACTAATGGGGCATTATTAATACTGCGAGCCTCTAATGGATGCCTTATTAATACTGGGGGTGTCAACGGGGACATTCATTTTACTGGGGCCTATGTTAAGCCACACCCTACAGCTTAACTGTATTTTTCAATATTCAGGTTAAATTGCCGTGTTAGCACTTTGCGATAAATAAGTCGTTTAGGCATTCGGCCTCTGAAGGTTCACCATCGGTGATATAGGGGGTTATTTATCAAACCATTTGCACCAGTTTTATAGTATAAAAAGTCACAAATATTGATTTTTTTCTTTTTTAAGCTTCTTTCACTTTTATAAAAGTGGCAATGAAAAGTGAGTTTTAAAGAAGGTGGCTTTAGAGGCTTCACATAGACCAACAGATTTGCTATAATTTGAGCCAGAAACTGGAGCAAATAATCATAAAAAAATACAAAACATAATTAATTTCTGGCGCACACCTCTTCATAAATTTGGCGTATTTTATGCCAATGAATTTTAGTTTAAAGGGATATTGCAGGATTTTACTATTGATGGCCTATCTGATCGGCAGGGGTCTGAAACCCTGCATGCCACCACTCAGCTGTTAGCTCTACACAGCCCATCTATTGTTTAGTAGACAGAGATGGGTGCTACATCACTCCTTCCATTCACTTCATTGCTGTGGTGTAACCAGCTCTGTCAAACTACCCATTAGAAGTCGATGCTAGCGATACTTGTAGAACAGCTTGGTGGTGTACAGGATTTGGGGCCCCCCCCCCCCCCCCTCCTGATTAGATATTGATGGCCAATTGGCGTATGAAATGTCAGTCTAAGTAAATCTCCCTCGAAGAGTTGACTTATAAAATTATGCCGCCACTAGAGGGAGCTTAGGAGCTTCTTTCATACTGTTATACGTCGAATGAGCTCCCCCTAGTGGTGTGTGCGGGCATCTACATTTTTGCAATTTAACCTTGTTACTGACTAAGCAGGGGATTTGGAGCTCTGTATCAGAAAAAAAATTTAACTCCAACTGATATTTTTTATGGAATTAATCATCAAAGAATGTTAAATCTAATGTCACAGTGTTAAATGTATTATTAGCTGTAATTTGCTGTGCAGATGGAACATGAACAATCCAGTTTAATGTATAGGAACACACAGGTGTAATATACGTCTAAATTGCCTTTAATCCACAGTCCACGGAGACTTCAATTCAGTCTCCTGTGCAACAGAACGTCACAGGAAAGACTAAATTAAGTGAAGGCTGCTCCCAACATAATAGTATCATTCCCATGAGTGACTGTCCAAAGTCTAGATATGGACAAGAGTAAAATATGTTGATCTAGGCTGAAACAGCATATCCATATGACAGCTGCAATACCAAAAGATTATCTTTTCAGCTTCAATCTGCTGTCCTGTGATGGCTGCACAGAGTGGCATCTGTTCTTCTATAGAAAAATACATATTTTCTATGTCATTCCACAATGTAAATGGTTCAAAATGCTCATAACCCTTGCTTCATGAAGTGTAATTTAAATGTCTCCCTTGAACAATTTGTTTTATTTAGGTCCAAATTTTTCAGGTCCAAATTTATTAATATACACTCGCTGACAAAAAAACTAAGTACTTACAAATGTCGGATTTCTGCAAAACCCAGCATGCAGTGATGTCTCAGACAGATATGTGACTGATTACAGGTGTAGTCTGATTAGGCACTGGGTCTTGCCACAAGGGGGCGTAAAAGTGTTTCCCCGTCGTCCTAAAGAATCACTCTTAGAGGCTACTTGTGGATAATGTACCCCTTGGTGAGAAATCGTTGACCAGTTGACAAACTTTAAGAGGGGGCACAAGGATGGTAGTTTTGATGACTTGCACTGTAGGAAAAATGGCCAGCAACTAAAATCTTTTAAAACTCAAGTTTCTTGACATCATTAAAAATACAGTCAATGCGGTCAATGCATTTCGAACAAACAGTTCTTAACCACTTCAGCCCCCCTAGCTTAAACCCCCTTAATGACCAGACCACTTTTTACAATTCTGCACTACACTACTTTCACGGTTTATTGCTCCGTCATACAACTTACCACCCAAATTAATTTTACCTCCTTTTCTTCTCACAAATTCAGCTTTCTTTTGGTGGTATTTGATTGCTGCTGAGATTTTTAGTTTTTCTGATATTGATCAAGAAAGACAGCAATTTTCTCAAAAAAAGTGTATTTTTAACTTTTTCAGGTAAAATTGTTCACATTTCTATACAAGTTTGTGTCAGAATTCATTGTGCTACATGTCTTTGATAAAAAAAAATCCAATAAGTGTATATTTATTGGTTTGCGAAAAAGTTATAGCGTTTACAAACTATGGTACAAAAAAGTGAATTTCCGCATTTTGAAGCAGCTCTGACTTTCTGAGCACCTGTCATGTTTCTTGAGTTGCTAGAATGCCAGGATAGTATAAATACCCCTCAAATGACACCATTTTGGAAAGAAGACACCCCAAAGTATTCGCGGAGGGGCATGGTGAGTTCATGTATGATTTAATTTTTTTTCACAAGTTAGCGGAAAATGACACTTTCTGGGGAAAAAAATAATAATAAAGTTTCCATTTCTGCTAACTTCTGGCAAAAAAAATATAAAAATCTCCCACGGACTTACTATGCCCCTCAGTAAATACCTTGGGGTGTCTACTTTCCAAAATGGGGTCATTTGTGGGGTGTGTTTACTGTTCTGGCATTTGAGGCGGGGCTAAATTGTGAGCAACCTTGTAAAGCCTAAAGGTACTCATTGGACTTTCGGCCCCTTTACACACATAGGCTGCAAAAAAGTGTCACAAATGTGGTATCGCTGTACTCAGAAGAAGTAGGGCAATGTGTTTGGGGTGTATTTTTACATATACTCTTGCTGGGTGAGAGAAATGTCTCTGTAAATTGACAACTTTGTATAAAAAAATTAAAAAAGTTGTCATTTACAGAGATATTTCTCACACACAGTATGGGTATATGTAAAAATACACCCCAAATCACATTGCCCTCCTTCTCCTGAGTATGGCGATACCACATGTGTGACACTTTTTTGCAGCCTAGGTGCGCAAAGGGGCCCAAATTCCAATGAGTACCTTTTAGGAGGAGCATTTTTAGGCATTTGGATTCCAGACTTCTTCTCAGGCTTTAGGGCCCCTAAAATGCCGGGGCAGTATAAATACCCCACATGTGACCCCATTTTGGAAAGAATACATGGAATACACGGTACCTAGACCCGAACCCGGACTTCATCACTGAAGTCCGGTTTCGGGTTAAGTATTCTGGAGATTTTATTATTTTCCCTCATAACTCTGTTTTGGAGGATTGGACCTAAATACTGTTTTTACATGAAGAACATGCGCAGTATTACAGTTAATATAAGAGCGCATGTCAAAAACACGTACTGTGGCAAAAGAAAAGAATTGCTTGGATTTTCTCTCAAACAAGCATGCCTTATTAATATTGGGGGCCATTAATGGGGCATTATTAATACTGGGGTCACTATTATGGGCCTTATTAATACTGGGGGCTACTAATGGAGCATTATTAATACTGCAGGCAACTAATGGGGGCCTTATTAAA
>JAKVIS010004456.1:0-14031 GCA_033119425.1 Bufotes viridis
AATTCACATATTTGGTTTAGAAACACAACTTCTGTGAAGTTCCTGAGGTAAAAGTGAAAAGGGATCAAGATGTCACTGGTGCATTATTCTAGCTGGCGTAGAGGCTTCCACCTGTGACCTTTTCTGACATGTCCCAACAGCATGACAGAAAGATGTTAGAAGTTATCTCTGAGATGCATAAGACTGCATAACTCCCACTTTCCCATTATGTAGCAAATCGTATTTTACAAGTTGTATAGGCCTTTCACTTAGAGAGTTAAACTGTGCCTGGAGTAGAAGCTACCCTAACATATAAATTGGGACTATATTGGGAGAATTGCTCTACTAGAAGATAATTTTGTTACACCAACAGATGTCACTTTTCATTTAGTCTCTACAATCACTTTATTCATAAGGAGAGGTGACAATGTGAGCCAAAGGGATAAAAAATCATATTTTCATCCATGTCACTTGCTGAAACGACTCTCTCTATCTCTTTCTCCCCTCTCTCTCTCTCTCTCTCTCTCTCTCACTCTCTCTCTCTCATCAGTTTATATAACCAGACCTGTTCAGGTTCTCTAGTCAACGGCCAGGTGCTGTAAAGAGAAGCCAAGCCTTTATATTAGTGTCTGCAGGTTTGCTTTTTTTTTTTTTAGAGAGGCTGTATTTAAGGTGTCTGGTCTGGGGGTCTATATTTGTATAGAGGGTCTGGGTTTGTAAAAATTGCATGTTCTGTGACCCATAACATTTTTTTATTTTGACTAAGTTGTGTGAGAGCTAGTATTTTACATGGTGAGTTATAGTTTTTATTGGTACCATTTTGGGGCACATCTTTTTGATCACTTTTAATTAAATTTTCAAAGCGGTACAGTGACCAAAAAAATAGACCGGCCTTATACAAATGCAGTCATATTAATTGTGTTTATTTTTATGGTATTAACATGATAACAGGCTTTCAGTATTTGCATTGTGTGTTTTACCCAGCTCCTAAGCCTGCTATATAACCTGTACATATCAGGATGAAGTTAAGGCATGTTGTATGGGGTTTTGTATGTATTTAGGGGGTCTGGTTTCGAATTTGTCTTGAATAGGTACTTGTATGTATTTAGGGGTGCTGAATCCTATAGATTTACATAGTTACATAGTTGATACGGTGGAAAAAAGACATAAGTCCATCAAGTTCAACCAAGGGATGAGTTGGGATTCAGATCCCCAGAAGGAATTGAGACTCAGATTTCTACACATTTTCATTAGCATTAATGTCGTTTACTTTTAAGAATTCATCTAGACCCTTTTAAAACTGTCCACTGTTCCCGCTGTGACCACGTCCTGAGAGTCTATTCCACAGCTTCACAGTTCTTACAGTAAAGAAGCTTTGGCGCTTCCGGAGACAGAACTTTTTCTTCTCAGTCGGAGGCAGTGCCCCCTTGTCTTTTGAGAGCATTTTACATGGAACCGTTTTTCGCCATATTTTTGTATGGCCCTTTACACTCACCTAAAAATTATTAGGAACACCATACTAATACGGTGTTGGACCCCCTTTGCCTTCAGAACTGCCTTAATTCTAGGTGGCATTGATTCCACAAGGTGCTGATAGCATTCCTTAGAAATGTTGGCCCATATTGATAGGATAGCATCTTGCAATTGATGGAGATTTGAGGATGCACATCCAGGGCACGAAGCTCCCGTTCCACCACATTCCAAAGATGCTCTATTGGGTTGAGATCTGGTGACTGTGGGGCCATTTTAGTACAGTGAACTCATTGTCATGTTCAAGAAACCAATTTGAAATGATTGGAGCTTTGTGACATGGTGCATTATCCTGCTGGAAGTAGCCCTCAGAGGATGGGTACATGGTGGTCATGAAGGGATGGACATGGTCAGAAACAATGCTCAGGTAGCCCGTGGCATTTAAACGATGGCCAATTGGCACTAAGGGGCCTAAAGTGTGCCCAGAAAACATCCCCACACCACTACACCACCACCAGCAGCCTGCACAGTGGTAACAAGGCATGATGGATACGTTTTCTCATTCTGTTTACGCCAAGTTCAGATTCTACCATTTGAATGTCTCAACAGAAATCGAGACTCATCAGACCAGGCAACATTTTTCCAGTCTTCAACAGTCCAATTTTGGTGAGCTCATGCAAATTGTAGCCTCTTTTTCCTATTTGTAGTGGAGATGAGTGGTACCCGGTGGGGTCTTCTGCTGTTGCAGCCCATCCCCCCATTAGACATTTTTCTCAAGACTAAATCAATTCAATTTTTTAATCTTTTTTAATAATTTAGACCCTCCATGCCACTATATCAGTTTAGTGGCTCTCCTCTGTTCATTTTCCAGCTGCAGTGAGTCCTTTGTATGGACTGGTGCCCAGAACTAATCTGCACATTCCAGATGAGGCCTGCCCCTGCGAGTCCATGCCTGGTTTAATGCATGATAATATCCTGGTGGCCTTCGAAGCAGCTGATTGACATTGTATGCTGTTATTTAATCTACCATCTACAAGGACACCCAGATCCTTCTCTATAAGTGACTCTCCCAGTGCTACATCCCCTAGGACAGGGATGGCAAACTGCAGCTCTCCAGCTGTTGCAAAATTAAACTCCCAGCATGCCCAGTCGGGCTACAGTTGTCAGCCTACAGCATGGCGGGAGTTGTAGTTTTACAACAGCTGGAGAGCCGCAGTTTCCCATCCCTGTCTAGGACATATGAATCACAGAGATTATTACTACCAAAATGCATAACTTTACATTTAACCACATTGAACCTCCAGTTGATGCCCAATCACTCAGAGTGTTCAAGTCAGCTTGTAGTAAATGGGCATCTTCCATAGACTGTGCAGTACTACATAGCTTAGTGTCATCTGCAAAAATAGAAATGGTGCTATTAATCCTGTCCTCGATATCATTAATAAATAAATTAAAAATGAGGGCCCAGCACTGAACCTTAGGGTACACCACTTATAACCCAGGACCATTCTGAATAGGAATCATTGACCACAACTCTCTGGACACGGTCCTTCAGCCAGTTTTCAATCCAATTACAAACTATACTTTCCAAGCCTATAGACCTTACTTTACCTATTAAGCGTCTATGAGGGACAGTATCAAAAGTCTTTGCAAAATCCAGAAACACTACATCCACAGCCGCCCTTTGTCCAGACTACTACTCACCTCCTCATAAAAACAAATCAGGTTAGTCTAACAACTTCTGTCCTTGGTAAACCCATGTTGGCTATCACTTACAATATTATTTACCGTCACATACTCCTGTATATATAGAGTCCTTCAAACATTTTCCCACAACAGAAGTTAAACTAACTGGTCGATAATTACTTGTGAAGGACCTAGATCCTTTTTTGAATATGAGCACCACATTTACCTTGCGCCAATCACTTGGCACTGTACCAGTACCTAGAGAATCTTTAAGAATTTTAAACAGGGCACAGCAATGACTGAATGACTGAACTGAGCTCTTTAAGCACTCTTGGATGTAATCCATCTGAACCCAGAGCCTTGTTCACATTTACCTTATTTAACCTATCTTGGACCATATCTACAGTTCGCCAATTGAGTATATTACTGGATTTACTAACAGCCCCAGCACCACAGATTTCAGCTCCTTTCTGTTCTTTTGTATATACAGAGCCAAAAAAACATTTAGTAACTCTGCCTTTTCCTTATCTTCAGTGACTCTGCCCCCTTCCTCCTTTACCATTATTTAGGGAACCTACCTGCTCGGACCTTGGTTTTTAGCATTTATATATTTAAAGAATTTTGGTTCTGCCCAGTCTTCTTCCTACTTTCCTCACTAACCCTAGCTCCACTAAATCCCCACTGTTCCCCTCCTATATCCCACTCTCTATCTACACTATTTACCCCCTTATTAGTATGAGCCCCCACCCTCCCACCAGATCCTAGTTTAAAAGCTCCTCCAGCCATCTAAACATTTTTACACCCAGAGCAGTTGAACCCTCCCGATTAAGGTGCAGTCGGCCCAGTTCTCCATGAACCCAAACCCTTCCTTCCTGCACCAGCTTCTGAGCCAATTATTTAACTACCTAAGCTCCTGTTGTCTCTCTGGTGACTCTCGTGGCACTGGTAGTAGTTCTGAAAACACTACCTTGGAGGTCTGGACTTGAGCTTCTCTCCTAGTTCACTAAAATCATTTTTAAGTACCTTCCATCTCCCCCTGACTTTGTCATTGGGGATTGTATACATATTGTATACTAATGTAAACCAGAAAGGCATAGGAAGGAGCCGACTCATAAAACCTTTGAACCAGGCCCACCAATATGCTTAAACGGCCCTGCTTCCTAATTCACTAACAATAACTTATCGTTATCTGAAATGTTACGGATACAATGCAGGAACCATAGTCTCAGGCTGTACATGCTAACATCACGACTACAGGAAAATCAGCAAGGACCTTCAGGACCTAAGGGCGTGGAAAGGGATTTATCAGGTACATGTAAGTAAAGATTTTTCTTTTGTTTTATCACATTCCTTCCCTCTAGCATAACGCTTCCAAGCCCCAAAAAAAAACCTCAATAAATTATTAGAGATACAAGTCTCTTACTGTAATCTGTCTCAGCACAAAGGATGTAGAAGTAAAGGGCTGCAGTAATTCATGTCTACTCCTACTCTGCTCCATACTGAAATTAATAACACATGTAGAAAGTTAATGAAGCTAATAAACAGCACTGGATGAGTGGAAGAACAGGCAAAGAAACTATATATACAGTGCTTTCAGAAAGTCTTCAGACCCTTTCACTTTTTATACATTTTGTTACGTTGTGGCCTTGTGCTTAAATAAAAAAATGTTTTTGAATTTTTGATATTTTATATAATCATGTATGCACATGCACTTTGATTCAAATATTTGATATAAAAACATTCTTGTACACCTGTTATCTATATATGGCCTGTTGGGGGCATTTCTACTCAGCCCATGAAGAAATGATATAATATATTCCTCATTCAAATCTTTTTTGAGATTTCACTCCACCAGTTCCCTCCAAGTGTCCCTCTGTTGATGTACTTTGTGGACTTCCTTGTTTTTAACATCTATACATGTATTGTATATTTTTATGGTGATACTGAATAAAGATATATATTTTGTGCTATATTGAGTCTAAGACTTATTTCTGGTGGGCAAGTGTGCATTGTGTGAATAGGGCTCATTAGTTTCTATGCGGCCCTTTAGGTCCTTTTTCTAGGTTATTGATTTGTGCTGTGTTTTTCGCAGATTCTTTGGACCATACTAATACTTTATTCTAGGATAGATATCCGAAGGAAGGATTCATCCTGGATGAATCAAGCACAGAATGTTTTCAACGTGGAGTCCACATCGTTCAGTGGTAATAGCCAGAAGGCATCTATGAAAAAGCACTGAAGAATGCTCTACACCGACGTACTCAGACTTTGGTGGAATAAAATTACTCTGCAGAATTATATTCAAAAGGAATTGATCCCAAGAGGTCTTTGGATTCAGGTATTTCCATCACTCCCAAATAAATAGGAGGAATTTTTAACCCAATGGGAGAAAGCTTGTGAGATGTGCTCTAAAGTGTTTATGGAGTTAATTATTACACACAATGGTAAAACCTCAATGAAATCGAAGGGTAGATTGAGAATGAATTTATGGAATTGAAAACAGTGTGTTCCAAGGAAGAAATGGCACTCCTAGATAAAGACATGAATAGACTTGTCCCAAGAGTGCGGTGAACAATTATCAGCGAATAAGACAAAGAAATTTCAGCGGGATATGGCTGATAAGGAAAACAACAGTATGTACAAATGGAGATATAGTACGAAAAAGCCAAGGGAGAGGTCTGGGTCGGTCACCTCATCATCAACAAATACAAATAAATCCTTAAGTAGTAACAGCAACCACGAGGGTTATTCAATACGTTGGGGGAATAGATCCTTCTACCCAGAAACGTGAAACCAAAAAGAAGAGAACTGACCTCGAGTCTGGAGAAGAACGGTCAGCTAACCTTAAGGTAATTAATTTATCAGACATTACTCTTACCTACAACCTAGATTGAAGTGTTGGGGCTGGGGCTAGAATTTTTGTCCCAGTACTAAACTTGATTATTTCACCATAGTGAAAGTCTTGCACCTATTCGGAAGAAAATTGGCTTTTAAAAGATTTTAAACAGAGGAATGGGAGAAAAAGATGTTTTGGATTCAACACAAGAACAACCGGCTGTAGAAATTTTTAGAAAGCTTACAAGAGGAACAACAACATCTATCTGATGGTAAGTATCCAGAATCTTTACTTCCTGGATCAAAAAGGTTCCCCAATTATCACAGTACCCTGAAATCGATCTTTTATTAAACTAGTGTCAGCAGAGATTACACGGTACCAAAAAGTGTTAAAGATGATAATTTAAATTCAGACAAGAGGAAGCGTTACAACAATTACAGAGGATAGAGAATGTGATTTTTAAGCCATCCGACAAGACAAGGGTGGGAATGTGGTAGTATGGCCGGTGAAAATGTATGAAAAGGAAGCATTTCGCCAATTGAGAGACCAAGTATGCTACAAGAGATTGACATTCAATCCTTTGTCAAAGTTTATGGAAGAACTTGTGAATATTCTAGCAGAAGCAAAAGAGGATGGTGTGCTAAATGATGAACAGATTGCTGGCCTTATAGTAGACGAACCAGCAGTACCGGTCTTGTATCTACTCCCAAAAATACACAAAGATATGAACACTCTCCAGGAGGCCCATTGTTTCTGGGATGGGGAGTATGTTAGAACCATTGTGCCAACTTATTGATTTCAATTTATTGGTAACCTGCGATGTCGAGTCCCTATATATATCTATAAGACATGAGGACAGCATTATGGCAGTAACGAGATTTCTTCAGATGAGCGATTTGGACTCCAAGACCTGCAAATTTTTGGTAAGGGCAATTAATTTTGCTTTAGCACACAATTTTTTGTGTTCAAGGAGACATATTACCTACAAATACAGGGGACTGTCATGGGGTGCCTTTGCGCCGTCTCTATGCTAATCTCTTTCAAGGATTTTGGGAAAGAGATATTTTAATGGCATCCCCTGTTAAAAACATCGAGAAGGTCAATTTTGGACACATTATATTGATGATGTCCTTTTTATCTGGCAGGGCACAGTTGATGATCTGGAGGAATTAATCACGAACCTAAAAGATAATTTATACAACATCAAACTTACTTATAAACATAGTACGACTAATATGGAATTTTTGGATATCGAACTAACAATTGATGGAGATGGATTAATTCAAAAATTTGTATAGGAAGCCTAAGGCAAACAAATACACTGTTGCATGCCACCTCCGCTCATCCACCATTTGATCAATAACATTCCAGTTGGACAGTTTTTTGCGTATAAAACGCATCTGCTCTAATCAGCTGAATTTAGGGAACAAGCTGATTAATTATCTACTAGGTTTCTAAACAGAGGCTACAGCAGAAAAACAATCAAGAGAGCATATTCACGGGCAATACAAACTAACTAAGATGAGTTGTTACATGTGAAACAACAGACAACAACAATCAGAGGTAATAAGATGTATTACTACGCTCAACTCCAGATCTGAACAGATATATAGCATCATGAAGAAATACTGTCCGATTCTTCTTTCAGATAGAGGTCTAAGAAAGCACTTACCTGCACAGCCGGCAATTACTTATAGAAAATCTAAAAGTCTGAGAGATATGTTGGTCAGAAGTTATCATAGGGGCGAATAGCCCAGAAAGGCCTTTGGTTCAAAAGGCCCAAAGTGGGGATGTTCCCTATGTGGACGATGTGTTGTATGTCCGAATGTGTTAAAGAGCAATCTTTTCAGGATGCCACTGGACGAGATACGTATAAGGTCACCCATACCATAAACTGTTCTACTGTTGGGGTAATATATCATGCTACTTGTCCCTGTGAGAAGAAAAGAGAACTCAAGAAAAGAGTACAGGAACACATCCGCGATATTGATGCTGCAGCAGAGGAGGAATTTGCTCACATTTGAAACCATTGCCTAGACACTTTGAGGGTCCTTTCACACTTGCGCTCTGAGGATCCGGCAGGCACTTCCGCCCTGCCGGATCCGTCAGAACGCAAGTCACCTGAAGCATTAGAAGACTGATCAGGATCCTGATCAGTCTTCGAACCGTCAGGTTACTATGGCAACCAGGACGCCACTAGCGTCCTGGTTGCCATAGGAGCGGGAGTGGGGAGCGCATGACTCGATGCGGCCTCGGGCGCCTCTGAATGACGCCAGGCACGCCAAGTGGGATCACGCGGATCCATGCGATCCACGCGGATTCATGCACTGGGCTCCCTGACGTCATCCTGAGCGCCCCGGAGCCGCACGGAATATAGTATGCCGCTTCCCCCGCCTCCCTGTTGGTTATTTTACCATGGCAACCAGGACTTTAGCGCCCTGGCTGCCATGGTAACCAGTCGGAAAAGCTAATGTCGGATCCGCAATGCGCCGAAAGCGACGCTTAGTTAGGTCGGATCCGGATTAATGCCTTTCAATGGGCATTAATTCGGATCCGCCTGGCGGCAAGTGTTCCGGATTTTTGACGGAATAAAGCGCAGCATGCTGCGGTATTTGCTGCGCCCAAAAACGCTCCGGTCCTGAACTGAATCATCCTGATGCATCCTGAACGGATTCTCTCCATTGAGAATGCATGGGGATGATCCTGATCAGGATTTTTCCGCATAGAGACCCGACGACGGATCTCTATGCCGGAAAAGAAGAACGCAGGTGTGAAAGGGGCCTAAGCTGAAACATAATTGTGATCCAAGTGGATTGAAAGTTAGAGGGATTGATAGGGTATACCAGACTGTTAGAGGTGGAAACTGACAGAGGACTCTAGCACAGAAGGAAACTATGTGGATCCAGAAATTAGGTACGTTATCTCCGGGAGTGGCTTAATGAGTATAACAGTTATGTACCTTTTTTGTAACTTTTATCTTGTCTCTTGTATAGAGTATTATTCATAGGATTCATGTCTCTGGTTTTGTGTGTATATATATATTTTTTTATATATATTTTTATAATTTTATGTAGTCTAACTGCTTTTCTCTTTTTCTTCTTTCTGTTATAGATATAGGTAACTCAATCAATGTCACCCAAAAATAGATGATCTCGGACCGGATGTGGAGTTTCAAGAGACCATTTGTCATATAAAATAAAAATAAACCTTTTTTTTCTTTTGATACTATTATGAGATTGGATTATTTTATTATATTTATGTATGTTTAATTATCTATGCTTATTTATCACTACGATTATAGCTCCATGATTTGGATTAGAAAATGTTATGAATTGTATTATTTTAGCACTTAATGTCTTGCATGCGTCACTTGTCACATTGTCACCATCACCCTGCACTTTGATCACTTATCATCACTTATGTTACGTCCCTTGTAGAAGAATAGATACTCCCACGGAGCTTTGATCAACCTTCCTTATTATGCTGTGTTGACATAATATCTCACATGACATGTGTCACATGACACTGTCATGTGATCTTCCATGCAAGGTCCTTTACCCTCTGCATATATTGCGGTTCAGTGTGGATTTATTTTCCACATCTTATGATTGTGATAGGCTCATGTTATGTTTTATTCTTTGCCTCTATATGAATTTAGGGATTATATGATTTTACATGTATTTAAGGAGCGTGTGAGTCTTGCTTAGGAAATATTATCTGCTGCCACGCCCCCTTATGATGTGTTAGTAATAGAGGGTTGGGACGATTTTACCTAGAGCAATCCTAGTGCTGCATGTAGTCTCACAGAGTATGAGAGATTTTGCAACATCCAATGGAGTATATGTATATACCCCATGTGACCTGTTAGTTGGAAGGTCCTGCAACAATCCAGGAATATGTGAGGCAATTGACAAACAGGTGACTTAGTTTATGGTTAATTAACTTACCTATATAAATGACGGTCCTACCACTGTCCCTCACTTCCCCTGACGAAGCCATCTGGCAAAACGCGTTGGGTAAGTGAGGGACACTGAATGGGACAATTTATGGTGGAGTGACTTTCCATATGCCGACTGATATTTACTTAGCTTGGTTGGTAACATGTTTGATTTATGTATGCAGTTAATGGAGATATGGTGACAAATAGGTATGCTATTCATTGATTACTATTTCTATATATATCTTTGGTGTATAAAAAAATGTTTTAGAATTTTTTATATTTGATATAATCATGTATGCACTTTGATTCATATATTTGATATAAAAACTTTCTTTGTACACCTGTTATCTCTATATGGCCAGTTGAGGTGTTTTCTACTCAGCCCATGAAGAAAGGATATAATATATTCCTCATTCAAATCTTTTTGGAGATTTCACTCCACCAGTTCCTTCCAAGTGTCCATCTGTTCATGTACTTTGTGGACTTCCTTGTTTTTAACATCTATACATGTATTGTATATTTTTATGGTGATAATGAATAAAGGTATATATTTTGTGCTATCTTGAGTCTAACACTTATTTTTCGGTGGGCAAGTGCGCATTGTGAATAGGGTTTATTTGATTCCATGCGGACCCTTTAGGTCCTTTTTCTAAGTTATTAAAATCTAAAAAAGTCAAGTTTTATCCATCTTTCTGCATACAACATGCAAAATAAAAACAAAAGGTTAGAAATATTTGCTAAAATATTGATAAGGATAAACTAAACTATTAGGATTGAATATTCAATATTCAGATCTTTACTCAGGATTTATATATTTTTCATTCAGAATGCATGGGGACAAAAATGGAATCATTTTGGCCCGGTTTCGAGATCCTCTGCTGGATCTCAAAACTGGAATGTCAAAACGCAAATGTGAAAGTAGCCTTATGTACTCCCAATATGATACAAATAAAAGCAGTTCTGCAATAATCAAGTCTCACGCAGCTCTGTAGAAAGAAAAATACAAAAAGGTGTGGGTTAGGATGGGGCAATGCAAATACATTTTCTTTTCTATTTTTTAAAAAAAAAAGGGTTTTTATTGTGAAAAAGTAGTTATCATGACAGAAGTTATCATGTTATTTATGCTAAGAAAAATGAATGCAAAATGTATAATGTAAAACTCAGTGGCAGTATTGCTTTCCCCCACCCAGAAAGAGTTGATAAAAGTTAATCAGTAAGTTATGTGCACCATTTTGGGGTAAATGGTGCAATTAAAAATGACAACTTGAAATGCAAAAACAAGCCCTTATACGGCTACTTCAATGGAAAAATAAAAAGTTATAGCTCTTGGAATGTGATGAAAGAATTAAAAAAATCATTTTGTTCATCAGACCAGAAAATATTTTTGTCTACAGTCAGTGTCTTGTTTCTCACCACTGTACATCTTTGGAGCTCAGCCAGTGTGACCATTGGGTTGTTGGTCACACATTTTATGTAGGCCCTTCTCCCACTGATTAGTTTTGCTAGGGGGCCAGCTGTAGGAAGAATCCTTGTTGTTCTAAAAGTCTTTCATTTAGAAATTATGAAGACCACTGTATTCTTGGGAACTTTCAGAGCAGCAGAATTTTTTTGTCTCTGGGCTCTACGGGCAGTTCTTTCCTCCTCATAACTTTTTTTCTCTGATATGAAGTCAGCTATGATACATTATATACACAGGGGTGTGTCTTTCCAAATCATCTCAAATCAACTGAATTTACCACAAAAACAAGGTGGTGAAACATCTCAAAGATCAAGATCAATAGTAATCCCCCAGACTTAAATTTCATAGCAAAGTGTCAAAGCAAAGGGTCTAAATGTCCATGCAATTTTTTCCTTTTCCTCTTTTTAATAAATTTGCAAACATTTCTAGAATTTTATTTTCACTTTCTCATTATAGGGTGCTGAGTGCAGATTGATGTGGGGAAACTTAATTTTTATTTTAGCCCAAGGCTGCAACTTAACAAAATGTGAAAAAGGGAGTCTAATGACTTTCCAAATGCACTCTACATACATTATATCCATTTTAAATACAGTACCTATACAGTATATGCAGCATACAGAAAAATATGGTTAGCCAATATAGTAGTCTGTACTGTTATCAAGCTGCCACTCTAACTGGAAAAAACTGTACTGATTCAGTTCTGTAATCTCTTGAGTTAACTGACATTGCTGCTTAAGACATTTTGTTTCATCAGTGTATGTCTGTGGGAAAGTATAAGACAGATGAAAGATAAGGAAAATTTCATTAGAAGACTTGAATTTGACCTTGACTAAGAGTAATGGCTCTAGTTTCAATTTAATTTCACAACCTTTTCTATGTCTCAGCTTGGAACCAGTACACAATGTACTATAGCTTCAGGAGTCATTATAAGTGGTCATTGACAACACAAGTTCATCCAACAGATAAGTTTCCATTCATCCTAGAAAAGAATGAACCAGAGTAATGTTCAGATTTCAATATTTAATTATTCTATTCAAAATTTAAGGTTTAAACCTGCAAATACTCCCAACAGCTATTATATAATAGCTATTAAAAAGACAATCATTCAGCCAACAGCTATCGACTACTGAATCATCCAGTAACATATGTACATGCAATGTCCATAAACGTACATATGTACAGCTGTGTCATAAAGCCGTTTAGTTATAGAAAGGCAGAGAATTTACTGATTTATATTTTTAATTCAAGTAACCCCTCCCCTTCACTTTCACTGACAGCACCTTAGATGACTATCTACTCCACCTAGCCCCCATCCATGGGCCCTGTCTGTAAGATTTCACTCACACCTAACTTATTGTTTGTCTGTTTGTTTTTTACATTTTTAAGTCTGTCTTTTGCTTTGTGTGTCTGCACCAAACGTATGACATAGCTCACCTTAATAATATATTTGTCGTGAGTGCAATATGGTTTACACCTACAGTATATGTGTAAAAGTAGACCAGGGGAGCCTGGCATAGGTTGTAACTTTTTGTGACAATTGCAATTGTCGCCAATAATAAATGCAGTTTAAGACTAGTTTCACACTAGGGTTTGTAAGATCTATTAGGGAACAGCCTGCCAGGCTCTCTGGATCCGGCATTTGCGGGGCCGTTAGAGTGAAACTAGCCTTAATCAAGTGTAAACACATTCACATGTCATAAACATAGAACACGGTGAAAAGTGGCGGAACGAGGCAAATGTTGCAAAATTTACAGCAAAAATGGCATGCGACATTTCATGCGACCAATATACACCAAAAAGAACCATAAATGTAATAGTAAATGTCCTTGTACGTTTTTCATAAAAACACAAATTCAATTCTATTGTTTTATGAACAGTACAAAGACATTACAGCCTGGTATGGTTCTTTGGTGTATATTGATGCATGGCATCGCATCTCCCTACTGTAAGCCAGCGACCACTGTTTTAATGGCAATTTCCTCTAACGACACAAGCATCTTGGATCAATTCTTTGGCATCTTACAAACCCTGATCATAACTCAATTAATATTTTAATCTAAAGCAACATGATAGCTAGGCTCTCAGTTGCAATACACCCCAGCCTTTACACTGATTAGGGAGAATGGCTCAGTACTGGCACTAGTTCCAAACACACAGCTACAATCCTGTTGGTGATACAATACATGTGAAACCTTTGACTCTATTGCCTTCTCCTTTTTGTTGGAAGATTCAGAGAGGTGGGGGTTATACCTGTAACTATTTTATTGTCCCCACTGGTTCTGGCCACAATAATTTTAGTGAACACACTCTTTTAGTGAACACACTCATTTGTTGCCCTCCCGCTTGCATTTCAACAGGTAGAATTAGTATCTAAGTGGTGATTACCACTAGGGGCATTGAGACACAGAGCCTTGATGATCTATCAGAGGTTTAAAATAACCCTGGGTTTATACCACTGTATGTCGGATATGATTTGGGCTGAGAGCTCAAGTTTTTAGTGTTTACTAATAAATAATATTTTTAGCTTTTACTTTTTCAGGAAGTTTTACAGATCCATGTGCAAGAATAAACAGTTAGAATGCACCATTAATAGACCTAGAGCTGACCTACAGTATATTCCCTGAAAAATGTACACTTTCCAGGTAAGTACATTCATCTTTA
>JAKVIS010004457.1:0-14019 GCA_033119425.1 Bufotes viridis
TGTCCTACAGTCATCCTCTCCACTGAAATGGCTGATAACAGGGGGCAATAGATTTTATTCTCCAGTCCTACAGTCATCCTCTCCCCTGAAATGGCTGATAATAGGGGGCAATAGACTGAATTCTTCTGTCCTACAGTCATCCTCTCCCCTGAAATGGCTGATAACAGGAAGCAATATACTGTATTCTCCTGTCTTACAGTCATCCTCTCTCATGAAATGGCTGATAACAGGGGGCAATAGACTGTATTCTCCTGTCCTACAGTCATCCTCTCCCCTAAAATGGCTGATACCAGGAGGCAATAGACTGTATTCACCTGTCCTACAGTCATTCTCTCCCCTGAATTGGCTGATAACAGGGGACAGTAGACTGTATTCTCCTGTCCTACAGTCATCCTCTCCCCTGAAATGGCTGATAACAGGGGGCAATAGACTATATTCTCCTGTCCTACAGTCATCCTCTCCCCTGACATGGCTGATAACAGTGGGCAATAGACTGTATTCTCCTGTCCTACAGTCATCCTCTCCCCTGAAATGGCTGATAACAGGGGACAATAGACTGTATTCTCCTGTCCTACAGTCATCCTCTCCCCTGAAATGGCTGATAACAGGGAGCAATAGATTGTATTCTCCTGTCCTACAGTCATCCTCTCCCCTGAAATGGCTGATAACAGGGGGCAATAGACTGTATTCTCCTGTCCTACAGTCATCCTCTCCCCTGAAATGGCTGATAACAGGGAGCAATAGACTGTATTCTCCTGTCCTACAGTCATCCTCTCCCCTGAAATGGCTGATAACAGGGGGCAATAGACTGTATTCTCCTGTCCTACAGTCATCCTCTCCCCTGAAATGGCTGATAACAGGGAGCAATAGACTGTATTCTCCTGTCCTACAGTCATCCTCTCCCCTGAAATGGCTGATAACAGGGGGCAATAGACTGTATTCTCCTGTCCTACAGTCATCCTCTCCCCTGAAATGGCTGATAACAGGGGCAATAGACTGTATTCTCCTGTCCTACAGTCATCCTCTCCCCTGAAATGGCTGATAACAGGGAGCAATAGACTGTATTCTCCTGTCCTACAGTCATCCTCTCCCCTGAAATGGCTGATAACAGGGGCAATAGACTGTATTCTCCTGTCCTACAGTCATCCTCTCCCCTGAAATGGCTGATAACAGGGGGCAATAGACTGTATTCTCCTGTCCTACAGTCATCCTCTCCCCTGAAATGGCTGATAACATGGGGCAATAGACTGTATTCTCCTGTCCTACAGTCATCCTCTCCCCTGAAATGGCTGATAACAGGGGCAATAGACTGTATTCTCCTGTCCTACAGTCATCCTCTCCCCTGAAATGGCTGATAACAGGGGGCAATAGACTGTATTCTCCTGTCCTACAGTCATCCTCTCCCTGAAATGGCTGATAACAGGGAGCAATAGACTGTATTCTCCTGTCCTACAGTCATCCTCTCCCCTGAAATGGCTGATAACAGGGAGCAATAGACTGTATTCTCCTGTCCTACAGTCATCCTCTCCCCTGAAATGGCTGATAACAGGGAGCAATAGACTGTATTCTCCTGTCCTACAGTCATCCTCTCCCCTGAAATGGCTGATAACAGGGGGCAATAGACTGTATTCTCCTGTCCTACAGTCATCCTCTCCCCTGAAATGGCTGATAACAGGGAGCAATAGATTGTATTCTCCTGTCCTACAGTCATCCTCTCCCCTGAAATGGCTGATAACAGGGGCAATAGACTGTATTCTCCTGTCCTACAGTCATCCTCTCCCTGAAATGGCTGATAACAGGGAGCAATAGACTGTATTCTCCTGTCCTACAGTCATCCTCTCCCCTGAAATGGCTGATAACAGGGGCAATAGACTGTATTCTCCTGTCCTACAGTCATCCTCTCCCCTGAAATGGCTGATAACAGGGGGCAATAGACTGTATTCTCCTGTCCTACAGTCATCCTCTCCCCTGAAATGGCTGATAACAGGAAACAATAGACTGTATTCTCCTGTCCTACAGTCATCTTCCCCCTGAAATGGCTGATAACAGGGGTCAATAGACTGTATTCTCCTGTCCTACAGTCATCCTCTCCCCTGACATGGCTGATAACAGGGAGCAATAGACTGTATTCTCCTGTCCAACAGTCATCCTCTCCCCTTAAATGGCTGATATCCGGGGGCAATAGACTGTATTCTCCTGTCCTACAGTCATCCTCTCCCCTGAAATGGCTGATAACAGTGGGCAATAGATTGTATTCTCCTGTCCTACAGTCATCCTCTCCCCTGAAATGGCTGATAACAGGGGTCAATAGATTGTATTCTCCTGTCCTACAGTCATCCTCTCCCCTGAAATGGCTGATAACAGGGGGCAATAGATTGTATTCTCCAGTCCTACAGTCATCCTCTCCACTGAAATGGCTGATAACAGGGGGCAATAGACTGTATTCTCCTGTCCTACAGTCATCCTCTCCCCTTAAAAGGCTGATAACAGGGGGCAGTAGACTGTATTCTCCTGTCCTACAGTCATCCTCTCCCTTGAAATGGCTGATAACAGGGGCAATAGACTGTATTCTCCTGTCCTACAGTCATCCTCTCCCCTGAAATGGCTGATAACAGGAGGCAATAGACTGTATTCTCCTGTCCTACAGTCATCCTACCCCTGAAATGGCTGATAACAGTGAGCAATAGACTCTATTCTCTTGTCCTACAGTCATCCTCTCCCCTGAAATGGCTGATAACAGGGGGCAGTAGACTGTATTCTCTCTTCCTACAGTCATCGTCTCCCTTGAAATGGCTGATAACAGGGGCAATTGACTGTATTCTCCTGTCCTACAGTCATCCTCTCCCCTGAAATGGCTGATAACAGGGAGCAATAGACTGTATTCTCCTGTCCTACAGTCATCCTCTCCCCTGAAATGGCTGATAACAGGGAGCAATAGACTGTATTCTCCTGTCCTACAGTCATCCTCTCCCCTGAAATGGCTGATAACAGGGGGCAATAGACTGTATTCTCCTGTCCTACAGTCATCCTCTCCCCTGAAATGGCTGATAACAGGGAGCAATAGACTGTATTCTCCTGTCCTACAGTCATCCTCTCCCCTGAAATGGCTGATAACAGGGGGCAATAGACTGTATTCTCCTGTCCTACAGTCATCCTCTCCCCTGAAATGGCTGATAACAGGGGCAATAGACTGTATTCTCCTGTCCTACAGTCATCCTCTCCCCTGAAATGGCTGATAACAGGGAGCAATAGACTGTATTCTCCTGTCCTACAGTCATCCTCTCCCCTGAAATGGCTGATAACAGGGAGCAATAGACTGTATTCTCCTGTCCTACAGTCATCCTCTCCCCTGAAATGGCTGATAACAGGGAGCAATAGACTGTATTCTCCTGTCCTACAGTCATCCTCTCCCCTGAAATGGCTGATAACAGGGGGCAATAGACTGTATTCTCCTGTCCTACAGTCATCCTCTCCCCTGAAATGGCTGATAACAGGGGCAATAGACTGTATTCTCCTGTCCTACAGTCATCCTCTCCCCTGAAATGGCTGATAACAGTGGGCAATAGACTGTATTCTCCTGTCCTACAGTCATCCTCTCCCCTGAAATGGCTGATAACAGTGGGCAATAGATTGTATTCTCCTGTCCTACAGTCATCCTCTCCCCTGAAATGGCTGATAACAGGGAGCAATAGACTCTATTCTCCTGTCCTACAGTCATCCTCTCCCCTGAAATGGCTGATAACAGGGGGCAGTAGACTGTATTCTCTTTTCCTACAGTCATCCTCTCCCTTGAAATGGCTGATAACAGGGGCAATAGACTGTATTCTCCTGTCCTACAGTCATCCTCTCCCCTGAAATGGCTGATAACAGGAGGCAATAGACTGTATTCTCCTGTCCTACAGTCATCCTCTCCCCTGAAATGGCTGATAACAGGGAGCAATAGACTCTATTCTCCTGTCCTACAGTCATCCTACCCCCTGAAATGGCTGATAACAGGGAGCAGTAGACTGTATTCTCTTTTCCTACAGTCATCCTCTCCCTTGAAATGGCTGATAACAGGGGCAATTGACTGTATTCTCCTGTCCTACAGTCATCCTCTCGCCTGAAATGGCTGATAACAGGATGCAATAGACTGTATTCTCCTGTCCTACAGTCATCCTCCCCCTGAAATGTCTGATAACAAGGAGCAATAGACCGTATTCTCCAATCCTACAGTCATCCACTCCCCTGAAATGTCTCATAACTGGGGGCAATAGACTGTATTCTCCTGTCCTACAGTCATTCTTTCCCCTGAAATGGCTGATAACAGGGGGCAATAGATTGTATTCTCCTGTCCCACTGTCATCCTCTCCCCTGAAATGGCTGATAACAGAGGGCAATATACTGTATTCTCCTGTCATACAGTCATCCTCTCCCCTGAAATTGCTGATAACAGGGGGCAAAAGACTGTATTCTCCTGTCATACAGTCATCCTCTCCCCTGGCATTGCTGATAACAGGGGGCAATACACTGTATTCTCCTGTCCTACATTCATCCTCTCCCCTGAAATGACTGACAACAGGGGGCAATAGATTGTATTCTCCTGTCCTACAGTTATCCTCTTCCCTGAAATGGCTGATAACAGGGGCAATAGACTGTATTCTCATGTCCTACAGTCATCTTCTCCCCTGAAATGGGTGATAACAGGGGGCGATAGACTGTATTCTCCTGTCCTACAGTCATCCCCACTCCTGAAATGGCTGATAACAGGGCGGAATAGACTGTATTCTCCTGTCCTACAGTCATCCTCTCCCCTGAAATGGCTGATAACAGGGAGCAATAGACTGTATTCTCCTGTCCTACAGTCATCCTCTCCCCTGAAATGGCTGATAACAGGGAGCAATAGACTGTATTCTCCTGTCCTACAGTCATCCTCTCCCCTGAAATGGCTGATAACAGGGGGCAATAGATTGTATTCTCCTGTCCTACAGTCATCCTCTCCCCTGAAATGGCTGATAACAGGGGCAATAGACTGTATTCTCCTGTCCTACAGTCATCCTCTCCCCTGAAATGGCTGATAACAGGGAGCAATAGACTGTATTCTTCTGTCCTACAATCATCCTTTCCCCTGAAATGGCTGATAACAGGGGGCAATAGTCTGTATTCTCCTGTCCTACAGTCATCCTCTCCACTGAAATGGCTGATAACAGGGGCAATAGATTTTATTCTCCAGTCCCACAGTCATCCTCTCCCCTGAAATGGCTGATAACAGGGGGCAATAGACTGAATTCTTCTGTCCTACAGTCATCCTCTCCCCTGAAATGGCTGATAACAGGAAGCAATAGACTGTATTCTCCTGTCTTACAGTCATCCTCTCTCCTGAAATGGCTGATAACAGGGGGCAATAGACTGTATTCTCCTGTCCTACAGTCATCCTCTCCCCTAAAATGGCTGATACCAGGGGGCAATAGACTGTATTCACCTGTCCTACAGTCATCCTCTCCCCTGAATTGGCTGATAACAGGGGACAATAGACTGTATTCTCCTGTCCTACAGTCATCCTCTCCCCTGAAATGGCTGATAACAGGGGGCAATAGACTATATTCTCCTGTCCTACAGTCATCCTCTCCCCTGACATGGCTGATAACAGTGGGCAATAGACTGTATTCTCCTGTCCTACAGTCATCCATTCCCCTGAAATGGCTGATAACAGGGGACATTAGACTGTATTCTTCTGTACTACAGTCATCTTCCCCCTGAAATGGCTGATAACAGGTAGCAATAGACTGTATTCTCCTGTCCTACAGTCATCCTCTCCCCTGAAATGGCTGATAACAGGGGGCAATAGACTGTATTCTCCTGTCCTACAGTCATCCTCTCCCCTGAAATGGCTGATAACAGGGAGCAATAGACTGTATTCTCCTGTCCTACAGTCATCCTCTCCCCTGAAATGGCTGATAACAGGGGGCAATAGACTGTATTCTCCTGTCCTACAGTCATCCTCTCCCCTGAAATGGCTGATAACAGGGAGCAATAGACTGTATTCTCCTGTCCTACAGTCATCCTCTCCCCTGAAATGGCTGATAACAGGGGGCAATAGACTGTATTCTCCTGTCCTACAGTCATCCTCTCCCCTGAAATGGCTGATAACAGGGGGCAATAGACTGTATTCTCCTGTCCTACAGTCATCCTCTCCCCTGAAATGGCTGATAACAGGGAGCAATAGACTGTATTCTCCTGTCCTACAGTCATCCTCTCCCCTGAAATGGCTGATAACAGGGGCAATAGACTGTATTCTCCTGTCCTACAGTCATCCTCTCCCCTGAAATGGCTGATAACAGGGGGCAATAGACTGTATTCTCCTGTCCTACAGTCATCCTCTCCCCTGAAATGGCTGATAACAGGGAGCAATAGACTGTATTCTCCTGTCCTACAGTCATCCTCTCCCCTGAAATGGCTGATAACATGGAGCAATAGACTGTATTCTCCTGTCCTACAGTCATCCTCTCCCCTGAAATGGCTGATAACAGGGGGCAATAGACTGTATTCTCCTGTCCTACAGTCATCCTCTCCCCTGAAATGGCTGATAACAGGGAGCAATAGACTGTATTCTCCTGTCCTACAGTCATCCTCTCCTCTGAAATGGCTGATAACAGGAGGCAATAGACTGTATTCTCCTGTCCTACAGTCATCCTCTCCCTGAAATGGCTGATAACAGGGAGCAATAGATTGTATTCTCCTGTCCTACAGTCATCCTCTCCCCTGAAATGGCTGATAACAGGGGGCAATAGACTGTATTCTCCTGTCCTACAGTCATCCTCTCCCCTGAAATGGCTGATAACAGGGGGCAATAGACTGTATTCTCCTGTCCTACAGTCATCCTCTCCCCTGAAATGGCTGATAACAGGGGGCAATAGACTGTATTCTCCTGTCCTACAGTCATCCTCTCCCCTGAAATGGCTGATAACAGGGGGCAATAGACTGTATTCTCCTGTCCTACAGTCATCCTCTCCCTGAAATGGCTGATAACAGGGGGCAATAGACTATATTCTCCTGTCCTACAGTCATCCTCTCCCCTGAAATGGCTGATAACAGTGGGCAATAGACTGTATTCTCCTGTCCTACAGTCATCCTTTCCCCTGAAATGGCTGATAACAGGGGACAATAGACTGTATTCTCCTGTCCTACAGTCATCCTCTCCCCTGAAATGGCTGATAACAGGAGGCAATAGACTGTATTCTCCTGTCCTACAGTCATCCTCTCCCCTGAAATGGCTGATAACAGGGAGCAATAGACTGTATTCTCCTGTCCTACAGTCATCCTCTCCCCTGAAATGGCTGATAACAGGGGCAATAGATTGTATTCTCCTGTCCTACAGTCATCCTCTCCCCTGAAATGGCTGATAACAGGGGGCAATAGACTGTATTCTCCTGTCCTACAGTCATCCTCTCCCCTGAAATGGCTGATAACAGGGGGCAATAGACTGTATTCTCCTGTCCTACAGTCATCCTCTCCCCTGAAATGGCTGATAACAGGGGGCAATAGACTGTATTCTCCTGTCCTACAGTCATCCTCTCCCCTGAAATGGCTGATAACAGGGAGCAATAGACTGTATTCTCCTGTCCTACAGTCATCCTCTCCCCTGAAATGGCTGATAACAGGGAGCAATAGACTGTATTCTCCTATCCTACAGTCATCCTCTCCCCTGAAATGGCTGATAACAGGGGGCAATAGACTGTATTCTCCTGTCCTACAGTCATCCTCTCCCCTGAAGTGGCTGATAACAGGGAGCAATAGACTGTATTCTCCTGTCCTACAGTCATCCTCTCCCCTGAAATGGCTGATAACAGGGGGCAATAGACTGTATTCTCCTGTCCTACAGTCATCCTCTCCCCTGAAATGGCTGATAACAGAGAGCAATAGATTGTATTCTCCTGTCCTACAGTCATCCTCTCCCCTGAAATGGGCTGATAACAGGGAGCAATAGACTGTATTCTCCTGTCCTACAGTCATCCTCTCCCCTGAAATGGCTGATAACAGGGAGCAATAGACTGTATTCTCCTGTCCTACAGTCATCCTCTCCCCTGAAATGGCTGATAACAGGGGGCAATAGACTGTATTCTCCTGTCCTACTGTCATCCTCTCCCCTGAAATGGCTGATAGCAAGGAGCAATAGATTGTATTCTCCTGGTCCTACAGTCATCCTCTTCTCTAAAATGGCTGATAACAGGGGCAATAGATTGTATTCTCCTGTCCTACAGTCATCCTCTCCCCTGAAATGGCTGATAACAGGGGGCAATAGATTGTATTCTCCTGTCCTACAGTCATCCTCTCCCCTGAAATGGCTGATAACAGGGGCAATAGACTGTATTCTCCTGTCCTACAGTCATCCTCTCCCCTGAAATGGCTGATAACAGGGGGCAATAGATTGTATTCTCCTGTCCTACAGTCATCCTCTCCCCTGAAATGGCTGATAACAGGGGGCAGTAGACTGTATTCTCCTGTCCTACAGTCATCCTCTCCTCTGAAATGGCTGATAACAGGGGGCAATAGACTGTATTCTTTTGTCCTACAGTCATCCTCTCCTCTGAAATGGCTGATAACATGGGGCAATAGACTGTATTCTCCTGTCCTACAGTCATCCTCTCCCCTGAAATGGCTGATAACAGGAGGCAATAGACTGTATTCTCCTGTCCTACAGTCATCCTCTCCTCTGAAATGGCTGATAACAGGGGGCAATAGACTGTATTCTTTTGTCCTACAGTCATCCTCTCCTCTGAAATGGCTGATAACAGGGGGCAATAGATTGTATTCTCCTGTCCTACAGTCATCCTCTTCCCTGAAATGGCTGATAACAGGGAGCAATAGATTGCATTCTCCTGTCCTACAGTCATCCTCTCCCCTGAAATGGCTGATAACAGATGCAATAGACTGTATTCTCCTATCCTATAGTTATCCTCTCCTCTGAAATGGCTGATAACATGGGGCAATAGACTGTATTCTCCTGTCCTACAGTCATCCTCTCCCCTGAAATGGCTGATAACAGGGAGCAATAGATTGTATTCTCCTGTCCTACAGTCATCCTCTCCCCTGAAATGGCTGATAACAGGGGGCAATAGACTGTATTCTCCTGTCCTACAGTCATCCTCTCCCCTGAAATGGCTGATAACAGGGGCAATAGACAGTATTCTCCTGCCCTACAGTCATCCTCTCCCCTTAAATGTATGATAACAGGGAGCAATAGACTGTATTCTCCTGTCCTATAGTCATCCTCTCCCCTGAAATGGCTGATAACAGGGGCAATAGATTGTATTCTCCTGTCCTACAGTCATCCTCTCCCCTGAAATGGCTGATAACAGGGAGCAATAGACTGTATTCTCCTGTCCTACAGTCATCCTCTCCCCTGAAATGGCTGATAACAGGGGGCAATAGACTGTATTCTCCTGTCCTACAGTCATCCTCTCCCCTGAAATGTCTGATAACAGGGGCAATAGACTGTATTCTCGTGTCCTACAGTCATCCTCTCCCCTGAAATGGCTGATAACAGGGGGCAATATATTGAATTCTGCTGTCCTACAGTCATCCTCTGCCCTGAAATGGCTGATAACAGGTAGCAATAGATTGTATTCTCCTGTCCTACAGTCATCCTCTCCCCTGAAATGGCTGATAACAGGGGGCAATAGATTGTATTCTTCTGTCCTACAGTCATCCTCTCCCCTGAAATGGCTGATAACAGGTAGCAATTGATTGTATTCTCCTGTCCTACAGTCATCCTCTCCCCTGAAATTGCTGATAACAGGGGCAATAGACTGTATCCTCCTGTCCTACAGTCATCCTCTCCCCTGAAATAGCTGATAACAGAGAGCAATAGACTGTATTCTCCTGTCCTACAGTCATCCTCTCCCCTGAAATGGCTGATGACAGGGGGCAATAGATTGTATTCTCCTGTCCTACAGTCATCCTCTCCCCTGAAATGGCTGATAACAGGGGCAATAGATTGTATTCTCCTGTCCTACAGTCATCCTCTCCCCTGAAATGGCTGATAACAGGGGCAATAGACAGTATTCTCCTGTCCTACAGTCATCCTCTCCCCTTAAATGTCTGATAACAGGGAGCAATAGACTGTATTCTCCTGTCCTATAGTCATCCTCTCCCCTGAAATGGCTGATAACAGGGGGCAATAGATTGTATTCTCCTGTCCTACAGTCATCCTCTCCCCTGAAATGGCTGATAACAGGGAGCAATAGACTGTATTCTCCTGTCCTACAGTCATCCTCTCCCTGAAATGGCTGATAACAGGGGGCAATAGACTGTATTCTCCTGTCCTACAGTCATCCTCTCCCCTGAAATGTCTGATAACAGGGGCAATAGACTGTATTCTCGTGTCCTACAGTCATCCTCTCCCCTGAAATGGCTGATAACAGGGGGCAATAGATTGAATTCTGCTGTCCTACAGTCATCCTCTGCCCTGAAATGGCTGATAACAGGTAGCAATAGATTGTATTCTCCTGTCCTACAGTCATCCTCTCCCCTGAAATGGCTGATAACAGGGGGCAATAGATTGTATTCTTCTGTCCTACAGTCATCCTCTCCCCTGAAATGGTTGATAACAGGTAGCAATTGATTGTATTCTCCTGTCCTACAGTCATCCTCTCCCCTGAAATTGCTGATAACAGGGGCAATAGACTGTATCCTCCTGTCCTACAGTCATCCTCTCCCCTGAAATAGCTGATAACAGAGAGCAATAGACTGTATTCTCCTTTCCTACAGTCATCCTCTCCCCTGAAATGGCTGATGACAGGGGGCAATAGACTGTATTCTCCTGTCCTACAGTCATCCTCTCCCCTGAAATGGCTGATAACAGGGGGCAATAGATTGTATTCTCCTGTCCTACAGTCATCCTCTCCCTGAAATGGCTGATAACAGGGGGCAATAGACTGTATTCTCCTGTCCTACAGTCATCCTCTCCCCTGAAATGGCTGATAACAGGGGGCAATAGACTGTATTCTCCTGTCCTACAGTCATCCTACCCTCTGAAATGGCTGATAACAGGGGGCAATAGATTGTATTCTCCTGTCCTACAGTCATCCTCTCCCCTGAAATGGCTGATAACAGGGGGCAATAGACTGTATTCTCCTGTCCTACAGTCATCCTCTCCTCTGAAATGGCTGATAACATGGGGCAATAGACTGTATTCTCCTGTCCTACAGTCATCCTCTCCCCTGAAATGGCTGATAACAGGGAGCAATAGATTGTATTCTCCTGTCCTACAGTCATCCTCTCCCCTGAAATGGCTGATAACAGGGGCAATAGACTGTATTCTCCTGTCCTACAGTCATCCTCTCCCCTTAAATGTACTGATAACAGGGAGCAATAGACTGTATTCTCCTGTCCTATAGTCATCCTCTCCCCTGAAATGGCTGATAACAGGGAGCAATAGATTGTATTCTCCTGTCCTACAGTCATCCTCTCCCCTGAAATGGCTGATAACAGGGGCAATAGACTGTATTCTCCTGTCCTACAGTCATCCTCTCCCCTGAAATGGCTGATAACAGGGGGCAATAGACTGTATTCTCCTGTCCTACAGTCATCCTCTCCCCTGAAATGGCTGATAACAGGGGCAATAGATTGTATTCTCCTGTCCTACAGTCATCCTCTCCCCTGAAATGGCTGATAACAGGGAGCAATAGACTGTATTCTCCTGTCCTACAGTCATCCTCTCCCCTGAAATGGCTGATAACAGGGGGCAATAGACTGTATTCTCCTGTCCTACAGTCATCCTCTCCCCTGAAATGTCTGATAACAGGGGCAATAGACTGTATTCTCCTGTCCTACAGTCATCCTCTCCCCTGAAATGGCTGATAACAGGGGGCAATAGATTGAATTCTGCTGTCCTACAGTCATCCTCTGCCCTGAAATGGCTGATAACAGGTAGCAATAGATTGTATTCTCCTGTCCTACAGTCATCCTCTCCCCTGAAATGGCTGATAACAGGGGGCAATAGATTGTATTCTTCTGTCCTACAGTCATCCTCTCCCCTGAAATGGTTGATAACAGGTAGCAATTGATTGTATTCTCCTGTCCTACAGTCATCCTCTCCCCTGAAATTGCTGATAACAGGGGGCAATAGACTGTATCCTCCTGTCCTACAGTCATCCTCTCCCCTGAAATAGCTGATAACAGAGAGCAATAGACTGTATTCTCCTGTCCTACAGTCATCCTCTCCCCTGAAATGGCTGATAACAGGGGGCAATAGATTGTATTCTCCTGTCCTACAGTCATCCTCTCCCCTGAAATGGCTGAGAACAGGGGGCAATAGATTGTATTCTCCTGTCCTACAGTCATCCTCTCCCCTGAAATGGCTGATAACAGGGGGCAATAGACTGTATTCTCCTGTCCTACAGTCATCCTCTCCCCTGAAATGGCTGATAACAGGGGGCAATAGACTGTATTCTCCTGTCCTACAGTCATCCTCTCCCCTGAAATGGCTGATAACAGGGGGCAATAGACTGTATTATCCTGTCCTACAGTCATCCTCTCCCCTGAAATGGCTGATAACAGGGTGCAATAGAATGTATTCTCCTGTCCTACAGTCATCCTCTCCCCTGAAATGGCTGATAACAGGGAGCAATAGACTGTATTCTCCTGTCCTACAGTCATCTTCTCCCCTGAAATGGCTGATAACAGGGGGCAATAGACTGTATTCTCCTGTCCTACAGTCATCCTCTCCCCTGAAATGGCTGATAACAGGTAGCAATAGATTGTATTCTCCTGACCTACAGTCATCCTCTCCCCTGAAATGGCTGATAACAGGGGGCAATAGATTGTATTCTCCTGTCCTACAGTCATCCTCTCCCCTGAAATGGCTGATAACAGGTAGCAATAGACTGTATTCTCCTGTCCTACAGTTATCCTCTCCCCTGAAATGGCTGATAACAGGGGGCAATAGACTGTATTCTCTTGTCCTACAGTCACCCTCTCTTCTGAAATGGCTGATACCAGGGGGCAAGAGATTGTATTCTCCTGTCCTACAGTCATCCTACCCCCTGAAATGGCTGATAACAGGGAGCAATAGACTGTATTCTCCTGTCCTACAGTCATCCTCTCCCCTGAAATGGCTGATACCAGGGTGCAATAGATTGTATTCTCCTGTCCTACAGTCATCCTACCCTCTGAAATGGCTGATAACAGGGGGCAATAGATTGTATTTTTCTGTCCTACAGTCATCCTCTCCCCTGAAATGGCTGATAACAGGGGGCAATAGACTGTATTCTCCTTTCCTACAGTCATCCTCTCCCCTGAAATGGCTGATAACAGGGAGCAATAGACTGTATTCCACCGGCATACAGTCATCCAATTACCTGAAATGGCTGATAACAGTGGGCAATAGACAGTATTCTCCTGTCCTACAGTTATCCTCTCCCCTTAAATGTATGATATTAGGGGGCAATAGATTGTATTCTCCTGTCCTACACTCATCCTCTCCCCTGAAATGGCTGATACCAGGGGGCAATAGACTGTTTTCTCCTGTCTTACAGTCATCCTCTCCCCTGAAATGGCTGATAACAGGGAGCAATAGATTGTATTCTCCTGTCCTACAGTCATTCTCTCCCCTGAAATGACTGATAACAGGGAGCAATAGACTGTATTCTCCTGTCCTACAGTAATCCTCTCCCCTGAAATGGCTGATAACAGGGGGCAATAGACTGTATTCTCCTGTCCTACAGTCATTCTCTCCCCTGAAATGGCTGATACCAGGGGACAATAGACTGTATTCTCCTGTCCTACAGTCATCCTACCCACTGAAATGGCTGATAACAGGGAGCAATATATTGTATTCTCCTGTCCTACAGTCATCCTCTCCCCTGAAATGACTGATAACAGGGGGCAATAGACTGTATTCTCCTGTCCTACAGTCATCCTCTCCCCTGAAATGGCTGATAACAGGGGCAATAGACTTTATTCTCCTGTCCTACAGTCATCCTCTCCCCTGAAATGGCTGATAAAGGGATCAATAGACTGTAATCTCTTGTCCTAAAG
>JAKVIS010004458.1:0-14251 GCA_033119425.1 Bufotes viridis
GACAACTTTTGATTGAGGTCCGACCGCCGGTGCCCCCACCCTTCACACAGGAATAGGGCCTGCGGTCCCCGTCTGAAGCGGCAGACACACAGGCAGCAGCCCCATAGAGCAGAATGGGAATGTTGTCCACCCCCAATTCATGTGACCACTGGGGCCCCCACTGATATGGTAAATAGGGGATAAGTTGTCCTAATGGGAAAACCCCTTTATTAAGCCCCTTATAAATATATTATAAGCAACTCTTTTTACACCACACTCATGGCATACTCACCAACAGGAATGTCTATAAGATCCGGATTTTTCACCTGGATGAATAGTAATAAATGAGGGAAGGTTAGAATGAAATTGGCTAAAAACAAACCAAAAAACATTTATCACCTACCCACAGCATGCCTAACGGTTGGGACCCCCACGATTATCGGCCACCGAGTCAGGAGGCGTTTGGATGAAGCAGTGGTCGAGCATGCTCACTGCCGCGTTACTGAAAGCGCAGAGCCATCTCAATGAGCATGCTCGACCACCGCTCCTCAAACGCCTCTGGAACTGGGGGTGGTCCTAGTGATTGTGGAGGTCCCAGCGCTCATGCATCCTGGGAATAGGTGATAAAGGTTTGTCGTGGGATAACCCCCTTGAAATGAATGGGCTGCGCTGCAAAACCAGACAACGCCCGCTGAGAAAAACGGAATGGACGCACGTCCTTTGTGTATCTCATCTGTACGCTACGGCGTCACATAGGTCATAATGTCACAGCGACAGCCGCACGTGACCACCACAATAATGTCCTATGGAAAGGACCAAGGATAGCTCTGCCATCTTAGGAAGGCATGTGCAGCAATGTAAATGGAGCTGCCCTCTGCAGTATAACACGTCTGCCATTAACCAATACAATGCACAATGTATAGCTTCTCTGTCTCCCAATGTCACCGCAATGATGGCCGCCCCCGTAGGTCACTGACAGCCCCTCATTGGTGGAAGCCGCTGTCAATCACCCACCAAGCAGACAACATCCCTCCCCCCAAACCGCTCACCTCTGACGTCCGCGCCACACCGCCAGGATATAACTTATCTAAACTATAGGCGCTCTGGAAACCGGAAGAATAACGGATACCGACGGGGCCGAGAGCACGAAACACCGACCACCGCGGCAGCAAAGCGGCGAACGCCATGTTAGCTGTAATGCTGTTCCTGTGTGGCGTGCAGCGCTCTAATCTTCCGCCTGGAAACAATAGCTCCGAGCGCATCAGTTCCGCGCCTGAGAACGAGGGCTGTTGATTGGTTGCTCGGCTTCTTGTGGGGCTGGTTGTCCATAGCAACCAGTGCACGGCTTTTATTTTTCCAGATATAGTAAAAAATGGAAGTTGGAATCTGTTGCTATGGGACACTGCCAGGCTTGCTAACTAGATTTTTTCTTTTTTTCTGGACAATTTATCCCAAAATCACGGACAGCCAACATTTTTTACGGACAAATTAGAAAACCATAATGAATGATAAAGATTATTTAATACATGTCTCTAGCTCAATATACTGATAGGATCCCATCACCAGCATTTACTGTGGGCTGTAAAATAAAAATGACCACCTAAATAATCTAGTTAAAGGGAACCGGCAGGACCTTCAAGAGTACAGCAGTCGGATTCTGATCAAGTATATCTTACTAAATTCCGGTGAGGCAGTAGTAAGAAAATCGATGTTTAATCCCCGGCTGGCGCGATTCTCTGCCCAGGCTTGAAGTCAAGGGGGCAGCGGCCTCCTTGCTTCAAGTCGCGGTGACCACTCCCCCTTCCCGGTTTAGGACCGCTGTTTGAGGTGACAGGTTCCCTTTAAATACAACCGGCCTTAAAAAAATCATAGACACACCTATTTTTGTTCGCAGACACAGGAAAAAGTCGCCTATTTTTACGGACTGTCCAGAAAGAAGTTATTATCCATAAAACACATCAACCCCTCACAGTGTTTCGATTTTGGGGGTTGTACCAGATTTATTTAGGTCTATAGTGCTAAAAAAGTATGACATCACAGAAAAAGTCAGTTAGGCATTCAGGGGAGGGATATAGGTAGTGTTGAGCGAACGAATGTTTTCAAGTTCAGCTTACAAGGTTCGGGATTTCTAAGAATTCCGTCAAGGAGTCCGCTACCGCAGACCATAACTTATGGTCCGTCGTACGGAATCCATAATGGAATTCTTGGATATCCCGAACCTTGTACGCCGGACTTGAAAACAGAAGTTCGCTCATCCCTACATATGGGTAGTAATATGGGGAACAGCGGTATTGAAGACAGACACTCTGGGGCATCTGTGTCAGGCATCAGGGCCGGCGTCAGCACCCGGCATACCCGGGCAAATGCCGGGGCCCACTGCTCCTAGGGGGGCCCACTGCGCTGCTATGAGCGCTTCCATCAATACAGATGGAAGCGCTCATTGCTGGAGCGCAGGGAGCTGCGGTCATTTCATTCACTAACCGCGGCTCCAGCCTCCTAAGCTGGCCACCATGCAGGTGACCCACCGCCGCCCCGTCAGAAATCCAGATTGTTCCCTTCTCCACAGGGAGTCCACTCATCTCCTTCTTCGCCCAAAACCTGCTGCAGGGGAGCTCTAGAGGTAAACCAATCAGGTGTCGGGCTGGCCTTGTCAGTGGATGTGAGCGGGGAGCTGCGGAGAGGGAGCTGGCCATGAAGCACTGCTAGAGGCGGCATGGGCAGAACGGATGACCAGGATCTACGTGAGATTGTCGGTCGACGCTGTCCCCACAAAGAGCCGGAGATGTTCCATCCAGGCTGCTTGCTGGATTGTCTTCAGCTCCTCTCTACCTGTCAAGTCAGTAAGGCAGGGTTCACACCTGCTCGTCCCGCTTTGCGCGTACGACGCTCTATCTTTACTTTTATTTTCGCATCGTGAAAATTAAAGTAAAAATCGTGCGTTGTGCGTAGGAACGCGCTGTAAAACGCTCAAGTCTGAACCCAGCCTAAGTGAATGGAGCGGGAGGCGGCAGCTGTCCACCTGGTCGGTCTGCGGTGGTCACGTTAGTGGCCACATCATAGTACCTCACAGTGTCCCTGTAGAACGTAGGGGGGGGGGCACACGGTCATAGGTGCTTCTATGTATGAGGATTGATAGATCTTAATCCTGGGAGCCATGATGTAGTGTTCTCATTGACCATTATCTTGTAACCCTGAAGTGTAATCTGGGGTCTTCACAATGGATATTTGCTGGTCCTGGAGTCCATTAAACTTTTTTTTATAATGTCTTCTCCTAAGGGAATATCAATCACCCACAGCTTGAAGTTTGGGAGTATGAGATATGTGGCTTCTCATCATATCTGGAGACCAGGCACAATATGGAGATACATTGCTTTAGTTGTTTTTTTACATATATTATATACTCATGATCTATGTAATGTTATGTGACTAAATCCGAAAACCAATAAAAAATTTGCTGTGGGGCCCAGTCAGTTCCAGCTTCATTATTCTGAGTGGAGGGCCACTGAGGGTCATAATATGGTGTGTAAGCCACAGGGGTACATTTAAATGTAAAAAAAAATGCCACAAGGGGGCCCACTGAGATTTATCGCCCAAGGGCCCACATAACCCTGGAGCCGGCCCTGGCAGGCATTGTGGGGCTGAGCTACTTATGGGGGCATTATAGGATGACATACTTACAGGGCACAGAGGTTGGCATATATTTAACTGTTATAAGCTTATAACGTTTTTTAAAACTTTATGGCTACGTGGTATATGTGGTATTTTAATTAAATCTAGTCTATACTATGAGGATATATATATCATTCTTCATGTTTAGGCTGTAAGGGTGTTTGTTAATAAAAGGTCTTCTGTCTTTTGGGGTCAGAAGAAGAAGACTCAAATTCCACCATAAGGCTAGTTTCACACTAGCAGCACTGACCTCCGGCAGGCGGGTGAACAGCTTGACGGATCTGTCCTGCCGCTAGTGAACGTGTGCCCCCGGACTACCGCTCCGGCCCTATTGACTATAATGGGGGCGGAGTTCCGGCGGCGGCAGGGCAGCGCACGCCGAGAGGCCGCTGGAAAAAAACTAAGACGGAACAGAATTCCGGAGGTCCGTGCCGCTAGTGTGAAACTAGCCTAAGTTATATGTGCTCATTCTTTTGCCCTTGGCTAAATTTTAAGATTTGGAGCATTGCAGACACCATGGTTAGATGCCCTGTTTAGGGATCATATAAAACGTCTACCATGCTAGGAGTTGTGTTTGTGCCATAACTGTAGTGCTGGAGGTTGCTGACCCCTGGTCTAAGACATAGGTCAACATCACATACCCATGTAGTTGTCAAATAAACACTGGTCTGAGCCAATATCAGAAAGTTTGTCTGATTTGAAAGGTCATTTTTAAAGGGACTGATGGCCTATCCTAAGGATACGCCTTTACCAGCTGAGCGGTGGGGGTCCAACAACCCGCACCCCCTCTGTTCAGGGGTAGCTCCATCGATTGTGTAGTGGACAGAGCCCATTACTATAGGCTGCTCTCTATGGGTGCAGTGCCACAGTGATCATCTCTGTCCTCTGGATGGATCTGTGTCGTTCATCTGAGCAGCTGATCGGCAGGGGTGAGGGTCCTCAGGACAGGCCATCATCACTTGATGCGCGCAACAATATTTTGGTATGGAAAGAATGATTTATCCCAATTTGAAACGTGTTCCAATTGCAGTAAAACTTTTTTCTAGTTAAAGGGAGTCTGTTCACGACATTTGAGCATATTTGACTGATCATATAGCGTTATATGTGCCTACCTATGTTGTATCTAATGGAGTTTTCTTTCAGCCAAAAATAAACTTTAAAGATTATGTAAATGCGCCCTCTCAAGTGCCCAGGGCGGCGTCTCAATCTTCCGAGCCCCAGGCAGCACCTCCTCCCCGGCTCATAACCCCGCCCTCCGTGTGCCTCTGCCCGTCCGTTTACTATCCTCCTCTCTCCTTTTCCACTGCGGCTGCCGGTCAAATTCGTAGCGGGCACATGCGCAATGCGATGCCCGCTCCTGGCAGTGCATCGCAATACCTACTGAGCATGCGCCGGCTAAACGGCCAGGAGCGGACCTCGCTTAGCCGGCGCATGCGCAGTAGGTATTGTGATGCACTGCCAGGAGCGGGCATCGCATTGCGCATGCGCCTGCTACGAATTTGACCGCGCAGCCGCAGTGGAAAAGGAGAGAGGAGGAGAGTAAACAGGCGGGCAGAGGCACACGGAGGGCGGGGTTATAAGCCGGGGAGGAGGTGCTGCCTGGGGCTCGGAAGATTGAGACGCCGCCCTGGGCACTTGAGAGGGCGCATTTACATAATCTTCAAAGTTCATTTTTGGCTGAAATACTCCATTAGATACAACAAAGGTACCGTTTTTAAGTTCTGGGTGGCACATATAACGCTATTTGATCAGTCAAATATGCTCAAATGTCGTGACAGACTCCCTTTAAGCCTCTCTCACAAGTCTTTGATGACATTTGTGACAAGATGGTCAGTGGCTTATTTGTTAAGATATCCATGTGTCATCCGTATTCCACAGACACTGAAAACTAGTTTTCCGGAGCATCTCCTACCAATGTTCTGTGAAATTCCAGTTTTCATGGACTATAATGTGCATGAGGGATCCAAAATCACAGCCAAAAATAGGGCATGCTTCCGTGGTGTCCATGGAAAACAAGTGAAGTGTGAATACACACATTAAAGTCAATGGATGACTGAGCGGGCCCTGGAGACCACTGACAGCTTGTCTGCGATTCAATCACGTGTAAAAGGCCTTAGGGCTCATGCACACGACCGAATGTATTTTGCGGTCTGCAAAACAATCTCCCCAAAGAACAGATGACATCCGTGTGACGTCCGTGTTGCATCCGTTTTTTTTGCGGATCCATTGTAACAAGACCTGTATTTGTCCGCAAAACGGATAAGAATAGGACATGTTCTATTTTTTTGCAGAACAGACATGCGGACACGGAATCATTTCCGTTTTTTTTCCAGCCTCATTGAGATGACTGGTTCCGCATACGGACCTGTAAAACAATGAAACAGAAGAACAATACTTTCATGTGGATGAGGTTGTGTTGGGTGCAAGCCCCATCCAAATAAATAGAACTGATTTCCAGTTGCAGAAATTTCTGCAACAAAATTTTCTGTGTGTACCCTTACCATCTGTCAGCAGATTTGTACCTATGACACTGGCTGACCTGTTACATGTGTGCTTAGGCAGCTCAAGGCATCTGTGTTGGTCCCGTTACACCTAGAGGCTCAGCTCTCTCTGCATCTGCCGCGTCCTGAATGACTTTAGGAGAAGTCAGAACCAAGCATGATCACGTTTATACTGCCTGGCCCTGTCAAAATGCAGAAGGCGCAAACGGGTGGTCTGTAGCATGAAGATGCCATAAGGAAGACTATGGTGCCCCTGGCATATAGATGCCATAAGGAAGGCAAGGGTGTTCCTAGCATGGAGATGCCATAAAGAAGGTCATGGTGTCCCTAGCATGGAGATGCCATAAAGAAGGCCATGGTGTCCCTAGCATTAAGATGCCATAAGGAAGGCAAGGGTGTTCCTAGCATGGAGATGCCATAATATAGGTCATGGTGTCCCTAGCATGGAGATGCCATAAGGAAGGTCACGGTGTCCCTAGCATGGAGATGCCATAAGGAAGGCCATGATGTCCCTAGCATGGAGATGCCATAAGGAAGGCCATGGTGTCCCTATCATGGAGATGCCATAAGGAAAGCCACGGTGTCCCTATCATGGAGATGCCATAAGGAAGGCATTGGTGTCCCTAGCATGGAGATGCCATAAGGAAGGCCATGGTGTCCCTAGCATGGAGATGCCATAAGGAAGGCCATGGATTTCCTAGCATAGAGATGCCATAAGGAAGGCCATGGTGTCCCTAGTATGAAGATGCCATAAGGAAGGCCATAGTGTCCCTAGCATGAAGATGCCATAAGGAAAGCCATAGGGTCCCTAGCATATAGATGCCATGAGGAAGGCAAGGGTGTTCTTAGCATGGAGATGTCATAAGGAAAGTCATGGTGTCCCTAGCATGGAGATGTCATAAGGAAGGTCATGGTGTCCCTAGCATGGAGATGTCATAAGGAAGGTCATGGTGTCCCTAGCATGGAGATGCCATAAGGAAGGTCATGGTGTCCCTAGCATGGAGATGCCATAAGGAAGCCATTGTATCCCTAGCATGAAGATGCCATAAGGAAGACCATGGTGTCCCTAGCATGAAGATGCCATGGTGTCCCTAGCATGAAGATGCCATAAGGAAGGCCATGGTGTCCCTAGCATTAAGATGCCATAAGGAAAGCCATGGTGTCCCTAGCATGGAGATGCCATAAGGAAGGCCATGGTGTCCCTAACATGGAGATGGCATAAGGAAGGCCATGGTGTCCCTAGCATAGAGATGGCTTAAGGAAGGCCATGGTGTCCCTAGCATAGAGATGGCATAAGGAAGGCCATGGTGTCCCTAGCATGGAGATGGCATAAAGAAGGCCATGGTGTCCCTAACATGGAGATACAGTACAGGGATACTATCGAGTAATAAGATGGATGTAAATGGCGCTGCGGAAAGTCTGGAGATGGAAAGAACAGATTTAGTTATTTGTGGTTTGAACCCGTTGTTAATTATATAAGAAAAAGAAGCCCACACAATTCTTTGTTATATTCTAGTATATTTATTACCTTAATAATAAAGCAACTTTACGTAGAAGAGTAAATTAAAGTTTCCCTTTATATGGCCACTCTATATGGACGCGGCCTGTTTGAGGCGAATACTGAGATGTCACTGTCATTCCAGTAGAGGCAAACTTAACACTGACCCCCGAAAGGAGGACGTCACCCCCAACCTGAGAATTGTACACATATAAAGATGTCTATGTCACGGACTTCACATGCCAACCTCATCAGAAGAGCGTCCAATACCTGGGCATCACTTATAAAAGCTGTTGATGCCGACAGTCGTATGGACTCCCAGTACTGGGCAGAATACAGGTCAAAAGGCAAGTGACAATATATAAACTAATTCTTACCTATATATTACAGAATAAATAATGTTTTAACCCAGGACACAATTCATATGGAAAAGGCTGGCGTAAAACAGCAATAAGCTGACCAGATGAGTTCCCACGACTGTATGATACCACCCAGCAGGGGTGCAATAATCAAAAGCCTCCAATAGGTCGCCTGCGAAGCCTAAGCCTTGGTTTCCATACAGTGGCCGAGGAGTGGTAGTGTGCCACAGAGCCGAAAACCGTGTGTTGGAACTGCTGAGGTTTTGCGGCACTGCCTTGTGGCCCATACATGGAAACCCAGCCATGGGGAACTTTCATACATGCCTTTTTGGTGTATTTTGACCTTGCGGTTGTTTACAGCAGAGGCAAAATATACTAGTATAGTAAGCTGAGCATTAAAAAAACAACAGAAAAACACACACAATGGGACAGATCTAAAAGCGTGCCAGATGTATCACAGCTGGGTCATAAACCTGCCGCACCTTTAGGGCTCATGCACACGACCGCATCTGGTTTACGGTCCGCAAAACAAGGATCCCCTCTGAGTGCATGCTGCCATTTTTTTCCGCACTCCTCTAGAAATGTCCTATCCTTGTCCGCAAAACAGACAAGAATAGGAAATGTTAAATTTTTTTTGGGGGGCCGCAGAATAGGTCTGTATAAGATCCTCAAAAATTGTGTATCGGATGCGGACGGAAACTACGGCCATGTGCAGGAGCCCTTAGAGTGTGTAGTTTAACTTTATACCTCCTATGAATTGGCTTATTTTATACCAGAATGTTAGCGCTCATTGTTGTAACTCCTATACGTCTCCAAGGTTACAGACTACAAACAAACTATGTAGTCTGATCCGCCAGCTACATTGCTTTCTATTTGTAACATCCTGCTAGGCCTCTTGCTACCTATGTTAGGCCTCATTCACACAGTGTTTTTGGTCAGTGAGCCAAAACCAGGAGTGGAGCCTCCACAGAGATAAGGTATAATGGAAAGATCTGCACCTGTTCTGTATTACTGTCCCACACATAATTTCGGTTCATAATCAATGATGGAAATCACTGACCAAACACCGACTGTGTGAAAGCCGTCAAAAGGTCCCTTTACACGGACGATACAGCAGCAGATTGTCCGGAGGGAAGCGTTCCTTACCGGCAATCGCCTGCTCGCTGGTGCAGGAGACCACTGCTATTACATGTAGCGATCTCCTCCAAAGTATGGGGAGGAGTGATCGCTAATGCCATCGCTCATCCCCATCGACTCATTGTTTGCACAATCTGTGGCAGGCAAATGATAATTTTTGTGACTGGACAAATGATCTATTACCCGATGAATGAACGTTTCACTCATTCATCAGGTAATCAGCGGTGAATTTACACCGCCAGATAATAGCTAACAAGCGTTTTTATGAACACTCATTACCGATTATCTGCAGGATTCTAGGCCTTGTAAAGGGTCCATTCACATGGCTGTATGAATGGGTCCGCAAAAGATGCGGACAGCACACCGTGTGCTGTCCACATCTGTAGTTCCGTTCTGGCCCCGCAAAGAAAAGATGTCCACAGTTGCAGACAACAATAGGCACTTTCTATGAAAGTGCCGCAAATTGCGGAACTCAAACGGGCCGGCATCTGTGTTTTGCGGATCCGCAAAACACTACGGTCGTCTGAATGAGCTCTTAGAAAGAGGTATAAGACAGAAAGGGAAGTATAACTGCAGGATCAGACTTTGTAGTCTGTTACCACGGAGACGCAAAGATCTACCTAGGAGCTGTAGACACAAAACAGGAAGGCTACATTCACACGACGGCCATTAAAACCGAACACAGTGTCAGTGTTTCATGGCCATTCTGCACCCATTTTCTGGCCGTTTTGCATTTGTTTTTTATGGCTGTTAAAAATGGCCATGAAAAAAGGTTGAATGTCATTGTTTTTTTTTGAACATCCCAAATGTGAGGGAACACTGGTTCTGCACTGGAGAAAGAAGGTCCTGACGCTCCCAGCATCTTATGTGACGTAACAACGCTGGGAGCGTCAGGTCCTTCTCCCTCCAGTGCAGAACCAGTGTTCCCTCGCATTCAAGTGGATTAGGCAAGTATTTTTTATTTTATTTTAACCCCTGAAAGGCACTGTTTTTAAAGATGATTAGACGGGTGCCCTCCTGTCCTAATGGCTGGTAAAAGCGGGTCCATTGATTTTAATGCGGTCCGTCAGGCGGTGAAAACGGCCAAAAATAGGCCATATCCTATTTTTTGACGGCCGCTATTCACTGACCGGTAAAAAAAACGGCCATGTGAATAGCCCCATAGCGAGTTTTTCCGGTTTGTGTAAATGTAGCTTTAGAGATTTTTAATCAAAATGATTTGCAAAGTTGCCTGATTTTGCAAAACTAAACTAAACACCCTGTCACAGATTTGCAAGAGTTTTCACGTGACATCGACAGACGTAACCACACTGCGTTTTATTCTTTTCAAGTGGTTAAACCGCAGGTTTCTCTGTAACTATCTATGGTGGTCTGAGAAGAAAGTAGCATACAGTGATACATTTTTGAAATAACACCTGACATTTCAAGAAATTCGTTGGCAATGAAAATTAAGTCCAGAACAGATTTTTTTAGCTGCATGGCTCCCATAGTCAAACTCAAATCTCACTCAGTTCACCCTCCGGTTCAAGAAAAAAACAAAAACATTTATATTAACTGGGTAACAAAAAGAACACTTCCATGGTGTCCTCCTTTTCACCTGCAGATCCGTCAGTTCCCGAGCTCCTCTTCTGTCATCCATCATGGCCACACTGCTTCTCAGACTACCTGATGCGTACTTCACCCGATCTTCACCATGAGTGCGTGAAGCATCGGAGCTTTTCACACTTCATTGCTCCCCTTTGCTTTGCGCTGTATCGTGCAAGGTAAGGGAATTTTCTGGAGATCCGGTGATGTACTGGGCTCTCCATGGGTAAGCTAGGCAGAGGCTTCTGCCTAGCAGTAATCTCGGTGACGTCCCCGGCACTAATGGGACGTCTTTAGTGCTGCCCTAAAGACTGCCCATTAGAAACGGTGACGTCACCGGGATCATTGGTAGGGGGAAGCCTAGCAGTGTCCAAATGTAAACAAACAGCGCACGGCAAGGGGGAGCATCAGAGCGTGAACATTTCTGATGCTCCACTCATTCATGGTGAAGGAATGCAGATTGGGTTATGTCTGGGTCCAGGTCTGAATCCGGACAACCCCTTTAAGGAGTTGTCCAGCCCCATGACATTTTTACAATAAGCTTCTCACCTTAAAGGGCTTCTGTCACCCCCCAAAACTCATTTTTCATTTTTGGGCATATTAAAATCCTTATTGTCCGACTATTCCATATATAGGGCTCTTATCCTGTTCTGTGCCTTCGTTTCTTTAAAAATCGTGCTTTTATAATATGCTAATTACTTCACTACCAGCAAGTAGGGCGTTTACTTGCTGGTAGCCACCGCAGCCTCCTTTAAAAAAAACACCCCCTCCTCCAGTTGATTGACAGCTCTCCTCCTCCGGCTGGCCCTGTCTGCATTTGAAATCCCGCGCCTGCGCCTTACGTGTCTTCGTTCGGCGCAGGCGCTCTGAGAGAAGAACGCTCACTTCCTCAGCTCTTTCTCAGTGCGCCTGCGCCGATGACGTCTTCTAGAGGTGACCCCAGAGAAGGGAAGCAGAGGATCTACAACTTAACAACCACTTGCCCGCCTTCCCAGGTCCCACATCTGTCTCCGTTGACCCACCACTAGAATTGACATATCAATACAACTTGTGTCCACTGTATCAGTGACCACTGTGATGTCGAAACACTCCAGCTACATCCGGTGACTGGCTGCAGCAATCACACATGCTGATGACAAATGATCACTGTAGCCAGGTATATAGAGACCCCCCTAGGGGACCCTAAAAGCGATGGCATGGTAAGTCAGTCCTTTCCTATGAAATGAATCTGCAGTAAGGCTGTAAGTAAGTGCAGTCACATTTGTCAGTACACAGCAGTGATGTCAGCATATAGGTAGTGAATGGAGGCCAGCTGGGGTGTACACACAGGGTCCGGGGTGACATGTTCAGAACCGAAACAATTCTAAATAAAACACAATAAACCGCCATCTTATTGCATACATGATAGGGCTCCCGCAGCACCTCTACGTCATCTTTTAACTGCATAGGTGCTGGAAGCATGGCTTTCAAAGGGTGATCGTATGATGTTAATGTTCATATATTACTGGTAGCTGCTCAGCGATGGGTCACAGTGACAGGTCCAGGGACGCTGTGAATGTGGAGAGGCAGGGCCCTCTTCACCTGCAATGCTGGATAGATCACCATTATGGTGCCTAGGTTGTAGTGTATTAAAAAAGGTATAAATGGCCTATTGTCCTTTTTTTTTTTGTAGTCCAAAAAGTTCTACCTGGGTTTGGAAGGAAAGACGCACACAGACGCACAAAGGTAAAAAGGATAATACATTTAGCAGCGGAGTGCAGAGGCAATTTCTGCAGAGCTTAAAACACTGATGCAGACAGCAATGGACCTCTCCAAAAAACCTCCTTGTATGAAACACGTGCCACACGACAGGCATGCTGTATATACCTGTAATGACCAGCCAATTATATATAGGCTGGCGGTGGCACCGCTGTTTATAGTGTTGTATACGGCCTGGAGCTACATGGTTAACAATTAGTGTTGCAAATGTGAACTAATGCATATCGACTTCTATGATACGGAGAAATAGGTATTGTTCTACATTACGTACCAGCCAATTCTTCCTGGGATAGCCAGGACCATGGATGAAGTCAGACCGTAACCCGCGATACAGGTCTAAAGAGAACCTGAGCCGCGGATTTCACTTATGCTGAAATGCAGCTTGGTAATAGTAATACATGAATAATGCATTGGCTGTGCAGAGCAAAGCTTATTCAGAAAATTGGCCACTGGATTATTCATATGTGGACACGTAAGTGCGCCAGTGGAGTCTGCTATGAGCAGTGAGAAAAGAGCTCCGCAGGGGCGGCAACACTGTAAAATTTGGTCTTGATGGGCCTCACTTGCCACCAGGACCCTTTCCAGCGCTAACATCTTGCTTGGTTCTCTGGATGCGATTAAATATCTCTTTAAACAGAGCCTTGTACTCGGGTTGACTCTGCTCCAGCCGTCGGTCGGCAGCCTCCAGCTGCAGGGTCAGTGCTCTCTCGGGCTCTTCTTCCTCGGCAGGGAGGTCTCTGCTGGAATTGTCTCTGGACACCGGACGAGAAGTCTGCACTCCGGCATGGCAGAGGTTGTCCTCGTGTTTCCTGCATTTGGCCAACAGCTCCTCGTAACGTTCCAGCAGCGCGTGATACTGCTCATCCACCTCTCGCAGAATAGACATGCCGCGGCGCCTCGTGTTGGCGTGCAGGGTATAATTCCCTGCGTGACGGCTGGCGGCGTCTCTCCCTACGATATCGTTCAGCGCCGTGTCGCTGCAGCTTTTCCTGACGGACGAGTTTGGAGACGCTGGATTCCTGCTCACGTTGTCCTCCCCCTCCAATGGCTCTGGGTCATCCGTTTCTGGGGTCTTGTTAAGGGGTTCTAGCAATGCCTGTGATAGGCTATCCCCCCGGCTTAGGAGATAACGCTTCACCTGTGTGAATATATAAAAGTATGAACCGTTATTAAGTATGCAAGGCTTAAATTAGATTGCTGAGAATTCATCTCGTCATCGAATATTTTAGGCGGCGGCATCCGTCTGCCTGAATGCATCCGCAGATTTCGGATACAAAGGCTTCTTTGAAAGCATGATTGCTTTTTGTCTTTGTCCAATTGTCTTCCTACATGGACAATTAGGGCGCTTGTCTCTAGGAGCACACTGGTGACATTTATGAGCACAATGATATCATAATTACGGATGGAAAAAAATGGCCCATGGACCCAACAACACTTTCAGCCAACATTTCATGCATTCCCTGTCCTGAGGAGCAAAGGAGACGTGGGACACCTCAGCTATACATCATGTCAGGTGATAAATATGGGGCAATTTCCATCTTTACAACACATGCTCTATCCAGCAGTTTCCGGTGGGGCCACACGACATCCATCTGGTCATGCAAAATAGCAGCATTATTATTGCTCCATGCACCGTACATCTACAGCACAGGCAGGAAGCAGTTTGCCGCGTATGTACAGTAAGCTCACTTTTTGTCCATATAAAAGGGGTTAAATCTGACCACAAAATAAAATAATAATGAAAAGAGCAGCAAATGCTACAATAA
>JAKVIS010004459.1:0-14065 GCA_033119425.1 Bufotes viridis
TTTGGGCTGGGTTTAAAAGCTCAGCCAGCTCAGCAGCTGGAGGCTGTGATTATCCTGGAGCTGCTAACAGGGCTGAGGAGTTCTCTGTCCTGGAGGAAAGAGCTCAGCAAGGAGGTGTTTTGTTCCTGGCTACCTGAAGCTGGATTCTCCTGCGGCTGGGCCGACAGCGTGGTGCGAACCTGCACCTACACCTCCCAGGTGACTGAACCTGTGTTGGCCTGTTTTTGTTTTGCAACGTTGTTTCCGTTGTGTGTGAACTGTCACCAAAGAGGCTGTTTTTCATTTATGGTGTGCAAGTGTGAATAAAACACTGTTTGTTGCACAATCTGGACTCCTTGTTTTGCCTCTAAACTGCACCCGCACCGCTGTCTACCAGAGCGACTCCCCACAATACTTATACACACAATGCTATCAGAGCATAAATATAAATTACAGGTTCTACAGAATCTTTTTCCACAAAACTATATATAAATCTGCTCAGCTTCTCCTGCTCTATAACATGGTGCTGTCAGATTGCACTGGCTTTTATGGTGACAGGTCCTCATTAACTGATATACAAGAGCTTGCTCGTTCGTCAGGCAATTGCTGCCTTGTTAGGCTGGAGCTAACTGGTGATCTTGGCCACAACACCCATCACAAGAACAAGGATTGCTGTGCAGCAGGGCAGTCATAGGACTGGATAGGGTTGCGTCACAATATGCAAGTTCATGTGACTGCAAGCTTAGAATTTGAAAAATAAAGTCCAACCATGCAGGATTTTTGTGGAACAATCTTATTTTGTGTTCTGGAGAAGTTGCAATTTGTAAATTGTGTTACTATCCCATTGAGTTCTACAACTGTACTCCAACACAGCAAACTTTTTGTGAGACAGGTGTCACAGCATTGGGGCTCAAGCACACGACCATATCCGTTTTCTGGGTCCCTAAATCAAAACAGATACAGAGTGCATACTGGCATTTCTTTTTTTAACTCCTGCAAAAAATGTCTTATCCTTGTCTGCAAAACAGACACAAATAGGACATGTTCTATCCTTCTTTTTAAATGAACGGGTCCACATCCGATCCACTAACAGAACCATTCACTTGAATGGGTCTGCGAACCACAAGAGATGGTCCAAACTGCAAAAAATAGTTCTATTTTTTTGAGGTGCAGAGGCACGGATAGAAATACAGACATGACATAGTAACAATATACATTTGCACTTTTTCAGTATACTGTACATGTCTTCTAGGAGCAGGATGCTGCACTTCCAGCTCAATCTACTGTATTGTTTCCGATGCTAGTAGCTGCCAGAAACAGGTGATCAGTGGAGGTTAACGCTGGGTTCACACTTGAGTGTATTTGATACGCGCGTATTACGCGCGTTTTGGAAATAGGAAACGCGCGTCATACGCGCGCGTTACTCTGGAGACCAATTTAAAAAAGGCATATCTACACTTAACGCGCGTAAAACACACGTTTTACGTGCGTTCCCATTGAAGTCTATGGGTGCAAACCGCGCGACAAAACGCAGAGAAACTCAAGAACTTTTTTGAGCGTAGGGCGTTTTACAGCGCGTTCAAACACGCTGTAAAATGCTCAAGTGAGAACCAGGGCCATAGGGAAGCATTGGTTTTCATGTGTTGAGCTTTTTACAGCGCGTTTGAACGCGCTGTAAAACGCTCAGGTGTGAACTGAGGGTTAGGGTTTGGACACTCACTGATCTGTTGTTGATGACCTATCCTGAGGAAAGTTAATCAATATCTAAGTACCAGAAAACACCTTTAAGAATTTGAACATGCTATGTCATCCACTCATATGAATGTACCCTGTGCGTTTAGCTTTCATTTCTAAACAATTGTCTAAGATAATGAACATTCAAATATGAGGCTCAAGTTCTTGCTGATTCTACAGCTTCTTACAGTATGTCTTTATACTTATTGATATGTTTTTGTCATTATAATCATGCAGAGGTACTGCTGGAATCAGAATTTTGGAGTGTAGATCCATACATGAGGTAAGAAAACACTACATTTAAAACTGGTTTGAGGGTTTTATATTAAGTGAAATGTGTGTACTATACATACAGTAATTTCCCCATAAGTCAGTGGTAATGTTGTGTTGGCATCTCTTGTTAAAAGCATTCCAACTCGCCTAACTCTGTGTTGTGATATTCCTCTGTTACCTCTCAAAGACATTTATGAAATTTATAAAACATTGGCAACTGAGTGTTCTCCTGAATGGGACTGAGCTGCACAAAGGACATGGGACCAATAGATTTAACATGAATGGCTGAAGGGGAGACCACAGCGCTCGTAAAAGCATTGTTGTTCCCCTCCAACAGATGGTTGGCAGGCAGGCTGGGAGACAGAACCTTCAACAATCAGATACTGATGACATATAGAGAGGATAGGAAATTCAATTCCTCGAAACGCCCTTTAAATACTTCCTGACAGCCTCCATATATGTATGGCAGATGTTGGGTCTTAAAAGATGGAGCCTGTTCAGGAATTGAGTGGGAGCACTAGATAGTGAGTGACTGCACAGCAGACACCAGCAATGTCTATGATCAGAGGGAACTCTTAGTTTCTGTGGTGAATTGAAACCAAGGCATCTGAGTGCCCATTTTACAAAAGTTCTCCTCCCTGCAATGTAATCATGGGAGCCTTTAAAGTATAACTGTCAAATTTTTTTTTTTTTCTATTGGATTTTGGTGATTAATATCACCTTGTTGGCCCTGTTTTAATTTCTGATTATTTAATAAATAACCTCTAAAAGCCACCTAAAAGTCCCCAGTATTGGCTATTGTTACCTGAGATAAAATCAGGTTGCTATGCTCCGAGCACGCTGCGTGCACTGGGAACTGATAGTAAGTCAACATTGTAAGGGAATGTATAAAAAGCCAGGTTCTTCCTGACAGAAGATAACAGTGCTGGGCTGTGTGTGTGAACTTCTCCACATGCCTTAGCAGTGCTGGACAATGTGGCTGCTCAGTGTATAAATGAAAGCCTTATCTGATAAGAGGAGAGCTTGTAGGAGGACTATAGGCTTCAGCCAGACCTGGGAACTTCACTGCAAGACCCCCTATACAGAGCTGGTCTTCACTAACTTCACTGCAGGCGTCCTATGGATTAGCATCAGGGATGAGGGCGGCCATCTTAACAGAATAGTGAAATTGCAGTTTTATGCAGACTGGTTGCTAAGGGCTGAATCTTATTAAATAAGGGGTAAGTAAGTCTAATAGTTATTGATTCAGGTATATTATCATATTAGTAACTACATATATGAAAACTGAAATTAGGGTCTAAATGTGACAGTTATCCTTTAAGTTGCTATGGCATTTTCACAAATTCCACTCCATTTAGAATTTATTTTCAAGCTTCCCATTACAACGTATTGTATATAAAATGGTGCCATTACAAAGTACAACCTGCCTCACAAAAAGTAGACCCTCATAAGGCCATGTAAATGGAGGGGAAATGTTGTTTTTTTGACCACAGAGTGTAAAAAATGAAAATATTTTGAGAAGGGAATAAGTGTTTGAGAAAATTTCATGATAAATATCATGTCTCAAAGTAAAGCCTCGACCGTTGTCCATAAAACATAATAAAATAGCTATTTTTTTATTAATGGGACTGATAAAAATGTAATAACCAGTTTTCCAACTGCAAAACCTATACAGTCATGTGCATGTTGCCCAAGGCAATAGTTGGTATAGAGCAGGGATCAGCAACCTCATGCACTCCAGCTGTGGTGAAACTTCAACTCCCAGCATGCTCCATTGAATTCCATGGGAGTTCTGACAAAAGTCAAGCAAGTGTGCATGCTGGGAATAGTAGTTTCACCACAGCTGGAGTGCCGAAGGTTGCCGCTTCCTGGTATACAGTAAGAGAACGGTGTTTATCCATGCACCAGATTTATCATCCAGCCTCAACCCCTATGATAAATTTAGTGCAGGTCTACTCAGCCTAAGTTTAGGCCATCTTTATGATTTGTAACTCCGGCCCATGTTTTGGGTTTTGCTATAAAGTGAAAATGATTGTATACTTATGCTAGTTTCAACCTTTCAGAGTATACAGTAAGAAGTCATTGAAAGAAGGTGATGTCTTGATGGGCTCTCAGGTTGCCAGGTAAGGTCCTTTGTCTGCAAGTTTTTACCATATGCTATTCCAGCACGCATATAACACACATGCATGAATGTGTGTGTGTATGTATGTATATAATATATATCTCAAAAAGGCAGAACTTACATATTAAAAATAAAAGAGATTTATTCACCCATGCAGGACGCAACGTTTTGCCTCAACACTAGAGCCTTTCTCAAGCCAAGGCTCTATTCAAAAAGATATTACACATGCTATCTCTTCTATAGCAACAACTGTAGAAGAGTTGGGTGAGAAAGTGAACCATTTTTAAACCAAAATGTGCGAATTCTCATTGGCCCACAATGAGCTGGTCGACACCCACAACAATATGGCAGAAAAGATGGAAGCAGTTAAACTTAAAATGGCTGACCTGGAGAACAGGAACCGCTGAAATAACGTGAAGTTCCAGGGTATACCTGAATCGGCAGATTTTCCATTTTTTATCAAACATGCAATACAAACTGTCCTACCTCATGTGCCTGATATGGAATTGATCATAGATCGGGCTCACAGGCTACAGAAACCAAAGAATCTTTCAGCTGCTGTGCCGCATGACTCTATTGCACGTATTCACTTTTTCCATGTTGAAGAGCAACTCATGCAAGCAGCGAGGAAACTACAAAAATTGGATCTCTTTCAAGCTATCGGTCTCTTTGCTGATCTTTCCTAAGTAACACTACAGGCTAGAAGGAATCTGTACCCAATCACACAAGCTCTTTGCCAACAGGGCACCCCATATAAATGGGGTTTCCCTACGAAAATCCTGATCTCAATTAATGGAACTTATCAAGCAATTCTGATCTGGTACAAGGTTTGGCACTTATGAAGCAATGGGGAATCACCGTCTCCTCACCATCTACAAGATCTAACAAGTCATCTGAACCCAAGAAAGTCACCAGGGACTGGTCCACATCTGCTAAAACACTGAGGTCATATGTCTTTCTTATTACTTATGATAATAGCACAACATTGTGTTTGCACTAGTTAATGAAAACCTTCCCCAAGGTTTGTGCAGTATCACCCACTGCTTACTTAGGTTTATTGTTTTCTTTTAACCCTTTACTTTCAAGGTTTCGATATGTTGACCTACCCAAAAGGTATTGTTCTACTAACTAAACACTTTGTTTATTTGGTTCTAAACTAGGCAGGCACTGTACTTTTCAGCGCCTGTATTCCAACCAGCCATGTCTGTTTCCCTAAATGCCAAAGGTCTGAATAGCCCATATAAAAGATCACTTCTTTGGAAGAAATCCCAGTTGCTCCAAGCAGATAAACTTTGCATACAGGAAACACACTTTGCCTTTCCAAGGAACCTAAATTTACTAATAAGCACTTTCCTCATGTGTTCTTTTCCAATGCCTTATGCACACCTGCTCACTCGGCTAATACATATGTATGGAGAATGAACATCTACAGTATGTTCTCTCCTTTCCATCAGTTAAAGCTGCACTCCAAGGGAAACTGCAAGACTTCTTTCCACTTAATGCGCCAATAACACCTTACCCGTTTCTACTATGGGTAACCCATAAAGCATACATGAGAGGTTTACTGATCCAACATACATCATGAGTCGCGTTGTAAAGAAATTGTAGAACTATACCCAAGTCTAATAACTCCCGGAAGGCATTTGAACAACTACAGGAAGCGCAGGTGGCTCTGAAAAGGAATTTAGCTTATGCTTTTGATAAATCTTCTAAGGTCCTTAAGCTTACATATTATAACTCATGCAATAAAGCCGGTAAACTGATGTCAAATCAGGTCAGAGCAGCTCTTGTAAAAGCCAGAATAACATTTCTGCAATCTAAGAGTAATACTGGACAAATCACAAACCCCCAACTCGTAGCTGATGAATTTAGCTCCTACTACCACAGCTTGTATAATCTGAAAGATAACTGTAACATCCACCAGCCCCAACTTTTTTGCAGTCAATTGAGCTTCCATCCCTCTCCAATACCCAATGGAGGATGCCTCTATCATAGCCCAATTAGCCCAATCTTCCTCAGGCTATAAAAGAACTGAAAAGGGTAAATTCGACTGACCTGTATGGTTTTTCAGGAGAATGCTATCATACTTTGATAGAGGAGCTAACATAAAACCTCAGCATAGTATTTATTGCAGCTATGCATCGAGGCCAACTCCCTGGAGAAATGCTGAAAATGACCATTATAACTTTCCAAACCACACTACCCTACAAATTTTAGGCCAATATCTTTACTAAATGCTGATGTAAGACACCAATATGCAAAGGCATTTGTGAACAGACTGCTCCCAATTCTGCCAGGACTTGTTAAAAGAGATCAGGTAGGATTTACTAAGGGAAGACAAGAGCCAGATAGAACAAAACGACTTATTGATCTAATCCACTTGGTAGGAAAGAAACATGTCCCTTCTGTGCTCCTATCCCTGGACGCAGAAAAAGCATTTGGCAGGGTTCATTGGGGCTATGCTTTTGCTACTCTTAGTCAATTTGGATTTGGCAACTCCATAGTCAATGCAATACAGGCTTTATACAGTATTTCAGCCCCCCAGCACAGGTACTTGTAAATGGTATTATCTCCAAGCCTTTTACCATCACAAACGGTACCCGCCATGGGTGTTCACTCTCACCACTGCTTCTGGCTCCTTGGTAATGGACCCGCTTGCGGAGATAAGATGTCACCCCTCTATCACTGGCATTCAGGTAGCATCCCTGGAACCTAAGATCAATCTTTTTGCAGATGATGTAATTCTTCTTCTCACCAGGCTGGGTACTTCAATGGAGGCAGTCGAAGAAGTACTGCACCTCTTTAGCAATATATCACATTATAAGGTTAATGTTCATAAATCCCAAATGCTATCCAGAAATATACCTGGTGAACAGAGGCAATCCATATTCGCTTGTTTCTCTTAACAATGGGCGGAGACCTCTATCACTAATTTAGGTGTCCAGCTTACCGAAGAAACCTATCTGCCAGCTAGTTCAGGCAACCCGCCGCCCCCAACCCCCCCACTTCTCAACACTCTTGCTTTGGAACTACAAAGACTGGCAAAATACGGACTGAGCTGAATGGGCAGGATAGACTTGTATAATTGTATAAAATGTTGATTTTGCCACGTATTTTATAGGTATTTCGCACATTGCCTATTCTCATTCCACGTTCAAACTTTCTCTCTTCGCTCCCAGATGACCACGTGCCTGGGAAGAGGACTGAGATTGGTGTATTCTCTGATGATTAAGGCTAAGGACAAAGGGGGTATGGGCTGCCCGACTTGGAACAATATCACACCTCCTTCTTATTAAATCAAACTACACCCTGGGCAGATAGGAAAAATCAAAAGCTATGGCCAAGTCTATAAGCAAGCATGACAGGCGTGACATGCCTTGATACTTTACTAGGTTTACCTAGCCCCACAAAATTGAGCTCCCACACAGTTCCTCCATCAGTTCTAGCAACCCTGCTCCTTGGAGGACGGGCTGCTCCACCATGGAGACCTATCTACTAAACTGTGGAGGGATCGATAAAACAAACTCATTTGATAGCTTTTATTATGAATTTTCTACATTTGGTCGCATGTAACAATGCATAAATATTAACAATGCATAAATATTAAAAAAGTGATATTTGGCATTTAATCATTCCTATTCATAATACCTGATTTTGTATTCCTCCTATTTGTATTGATTTATATGATAAAACCCAATAAAAATTATATTAAAAAAAGACAGGTGAACTTATTGCTGAATTAAATTCGAGGAATTTTGATTTGTATAATAAGAGTGATTTTACTCCACCTGTTACTTCTAGAGCCATTGATATACTCTCTGAGATGGTTCTCAGATATCAATGACTTGAGACTTTCCAGACAGGACAAAAGGTAACAATATCAAAATAGGAGTAAAATGGTATGAGATGCTCTAAATGAGTTGGTTAATGACCGCAGTCTCACTATCAAACCAGCTGATAAAAGTGGTGCATTTGTGGTCATGGACACTCATGAATACATAAAAGAAGCCAATAAACAGTGATAATACTGTAAATAGAAAAGTCAATTGTGATCCAAAATGGGATATACAGAGAAAAATCTGAGATTTGATTGATAATGGCATACAGACAGGCATTATTGACAAGACACTGGCTGAATTTTTAACCGTTGAACACCCTACAACTCCTGGTGTATTTGCTGCCTAAAATACACAAGGATTTGCTCCTTCCACCTGGGAGATCAATTGTCTTCAGAAGATGTTCAATATTCAGCAACATAGCTATTTTCCTTGATAAAATATTGAGAAAATATGCATTGCAGCAAAATCATATATTCAGGATACATCTTGATCAAAATTATGCATATAGACATTCCATCTGAAGCCATTTTGGTGTGTTTAGACATAGCCAGCCTATATACAGCAATACAACATCATCTGAGCCTGAAGGTTGTTTCAATGGCCTAGAAAAATCTGATTTTTCTCCCAAATGTAAACAATTCATACTCTCTTTGCTAGAATTAATACCAACAATTATTTTTTGCTTGGAGATTTTTATTTACAGATAAAGGGCACAGCCATGGGGACCAATGTGGCACCCACGTATGCCAACATGGTTGTGTCCTTCATTGAGGAGACATCGATTTATGTATCACACCATCTCAGACATGTTCTGAGGTAGTGGCGATACATTGATGATATTTTCCTCATATGAATTGGAACACAACATGAACTGTTGCAATTTTCAGTTTTTCTTAATGACATTGATCCAGACATCCAATTTTCTATGGAGTTCTCTGGTGAGAGGAACCATTTTTTGGATGTGGATATTCGGCTAAATGGGGGTATGCTAAAAACAGATAAATAATAAACCCACCGACAAGAACATGCTATTGAGATATAATAGTGTACACCCAAGAAAGATGGTAAGATCACTCCCATTGAGCCAATACATGAGAACTACATGGATAGTGAGTGATGATAACAAATTACAATGCATCTTATCACAAATGTCTGATTTTATACACCGAGGCTATCCACAACAAACTCTTCAACAACAGATGAATACAGTGAGTACAATGGATAGGTCAGATCTATTGTGCACTAAAAATAAGAAAAATATGAAATTTTATATACCATTGTTGACCACATATAATGAACTTTGTCCACAGATGAGAGATATTATTTACAGACACTGGTCTATCCTACTCTAATGTCTGGATTTAATAATAGGCCACTCATATCATATAGGAGACCTACAAATTTGTGTGACAGGTTGGTAAAAACAGACATAGGGACACAAAGAAGGGAACAGCAACATATTAAAAAACTAAAAATGGGATGTCTTTATTGTATTAATTATAAGCTAATGTCAATGGATGAATGTTTTATTCACCCACTGACCAATTTAAGCTTTAAATTAAACAACATATGAAGAGTTACATGTTAAATAATGATTATGTACTATGGTATCCATGCAAATTGTTATATATTGGTGAAACATGATTGAATAATCATAGAGCCAGCATTCGAAAAAAGCGAAAAGACTTGCCTGTACCAAAACATTTTGTGAAACAAAAGCATGGTGAGAATGAAGTTTATGATCGTGGACCATATTCCTGTAACACGGAAGGTGGAAATACATGTTCACAAAGTGGAAGACTGCAGCAAGACTCCACAAGAATGATTATGGAGGTCCTCCAGTAACCCTGAAAACCGGTCACTGGAGAAAGAGAATACTGGCTGTCCTGCCTGATTGCCTAGAAGTCTTCTCAGCCAACCAATTTATCTATAATAATAAATGGGGCAGTTTATTATATAATCTCACATAGGCTGGTTGAGATGCTGTATGCTGCCTATCTAAATTTAGTGCAATCAATCTACTGTGTGTATGTATTTATGTATTACAGTATGTATTAATATAGGGAGTGGGAAACTAGGGTCCCCCAGGGGATTCACCTTGTTCCACTGAGGGCCAGCCCAAACCTGAAAGTAGCCATGTGACCACATTTCTCAATTGAAACCAATTGCCATATAATATACTTTATGGTCAAGGTTCAAAAGATAGCGTTCTATCGGACAATCGACAATGATATAAGTGATCATTTTTTCTGTTTTTAATCCAGGGTAATAGAAAGCAAAAATCCTGCCTTTGCTGTTGGAGATTATTATGTTGCACGGTCAGGCTGGACCACATATTTTATATCAGATGGTAAAGAACTCCGTGCTTTACCATCAAGTTGGCCTGAATCTCTGCCAAGATCACTAGCACTCGGAGCTCTTGGCATGCCTGGGTAAGTCTTGAAAGTTCAATCATGAATATCTCTTACACCCTACTAGAGTTAAAATGTCTTATTAAAACTAATACCTTCAAGTTGTCCATACCATGGAGCATAACCAGACAACACATAAACCAAGATGTTCATCCCTAAAATGCAAACATCATACATATGTATGCATATGTACAGTAATTCGATGTCCAATTCACTTTAGATTCTTTCTGTAAATAGAGTGACAGCATACATTGGTCTACATCTGATCTGCAATCCAAAACCAGGGGAAGTTTTTCTTGTTAATTCTGCTGCTGGTGCTGTTGGCACAATAGTTGGCCAAATTGCTAAGATCAAGGTAAGTTACAGTACAGATTTTTTAAAGTATGTAGTTCTGCATACAAGTGCAAACAAAATATATGAATGTGGGCATGCTACATTAATAAGTGATCATGTTTCCATTGTACAATACATAGAATTTTTTTTTTTGAGAAAGGCATTTAAAATATATCACATTCTCACTACTTTTTTTTTAACATTACTAGGAAACTCTTAAAAATCTTATCTCATGGAACCCTTGCCAATTAACAAAACCAAACTGAAAACAAGTCATATAAGTTAAAAATGTCTGGAAACAAACCGTGTAAGGCTACTTTCACACTGGCGTTTTGGATTCCGTTTGTGAGATCAGAACGGATCAGTTCAGCCCCAATGCATTCTGAATGGATAAGGATCCGCTCAGAATGCATCAGTTCGGCTCCGTTCAGTCTCCATTCCATTCTGGAGGCGGACACCAAAACGCAGCTTGCAGCATTTTGGTGTCCGTCTGACGATACGGAGCCGAATGGATCCGTTTTGACTTACAATGTAAGTCAATGGGGACGGATCCGTTTTCAATGGCACAATATGGTGCATTTGAAAACGGATCCGTCCCCCACTGACTTTAAATGTAATTCAAAACGGATCCGTTTTGACCTTCACAATTTGTTTTAAAGCTAATGCAAACGGATCCGTTCTGAACGGATAAAAACGTTTGCATTATAGGTGCGGATCCGTCTGTGCAAATACCAGACAGATCAGCACCTAACGCCAGTGTGAAAGTAGCCTAAGCAGGATAATAAATTGAGAATTAAATAGTATGAAGAATAGCAAGGTAGCAATGACAACTGTCAAAGGATCAATTCTAAACACACAAAGAAAAATTGGCCTTTAACTATGACAACACCAGACTCCAAAATCAATCTAACTGCAAATTAGATTCCAAAATTATAATGCTGACCCCACAATTGATATAGACAGCCAGACCTCTTAATTAACCACAACCCTAAGACAGACCCTAGACCAGTTCCCAAAATTAAACACCAAAACAAAATGTCAAATTCAAGGGTTAAGGTGAACCACTGAACGTATCACAGGCATTCGCAGACTTCAGAACACAGAACAGGCATTTTTAGTCAACAATGATTACGAGACAAAACATAATCAGAATCAAGCTGAATGTACGATTAGGGAACAGTGCAGACCTAAATTCCACCTGATAACTGTCCCTACCTGCTTGGGAGATGTCTCTTAGAACAAATCATCCAACTGGTTAACAGTCCCTATGCTGGCGAAGTGCAGGGTCCTCATCCATACAACAGGAGCCCAACCATACAAAACAGACATGAATCAAGATGACAAGCAAATTGAACCAAAGACCAGATCAAAGCATAAACCAAAAACCATGCGAATCAAAATACAATCAGGAATCACAGTGTTCAAGGGCAGACCAGAACATGATGAAGGTATAAAAGACATTGATGAACAATCAGGCTGGGCCGAAGTCATAGCCGAAGTCATAAACACATAAAAACAATCAGGCTGGGCCATGAGTCAGGGCCGAAGTCATAAACACTCTGGTCAGGATAGCAAGCACCCTACAAACCAGTTTTTCTGAATTCAAAAGAAAGACTGAAAACCCAGGCACATAGTTCACAGGTCTAAACAGTAGAGTGATTAAGACACCTGATAGCTTGATTTTTGGACACACAGACCAGGGAAACATTAACCCTTACATGAACAAACACAGAGCATACACGTCACAGGTAAATAGTTCACACACACCCATAGAAGTCCACAGCCAACAAGTACGGCAAACAGCCAGCGTACACGCCAATGAGGTACCACAGTGAACAGAACAGTGATAAAGTGCTATTCATTAGCCTCTCCTTGCTCCTGCTTTCTCTGGGCTTGGGAACATGAGATATGGCAGGGAGATCTGTGGACTATGGAGCTCTGTTACAACTGTGACCCCTATACTTATGCTTTTGGCAGGTTTTGTTGAGGGTCAAATGTCAAATGGCACTGCTTCATGCAGTGGGGTTTCTATGAACCCTGGTTGGGAAATGCTAAAATATATATAATGAAATGTTTCAGATTTATATAATGAAAAAAATATATAACTTGTTACCTCTAGGGCTGTAAAGTAGTTGGATCAGCTGGGTCGGATGAAAAAGTAGAATACTTAAAGGAAATTGGCTTTGATGAGACTTTTAACTACAAGACTGTGAGCTCTTTGGATGAAGCTCTGAAGAAGGCATCTCCGGAAGGCTATGACTGCTATTTTGAGCAGGTAAATTACAAATTGATATAAAACATAAAACTTTTTTTTAATCTATATTTATTTTCTAATAATTGGCTAGACAACCCCTTTTAATTTTAATTTGCAAGGAAAGAATCCCAAAAGGAATTTTCAACCAACGTTTAAAAAAGAAATTAAGCTATAACTTTTGGCAAGATTATACTGTTACTTTAATTTTTTTTTAACAAAATTACATGGAAAGAAACAATAGAAACCTGACACGTAACAGGATCACACCTGTTTGCTTCGCCACTAGTATTAATGAATAATGTGTTCGGTAAAGTTGTTCTAGTTATGGATAGATGGAAACTACATGTCATTGATGTATGTAAAGTAGCTACTACATTATGTAATTGGGATATGGTGGATCTAGTAAACATTCAGATCAGGGTTGCCAACCGTCCAGAAACTTCTGGACAGTCAGTAAAAATAGGCTACTTTTTTCCTGTGTCCATGAAAAAAATAGATGTGTCTGTGATTAGATTATTTTAGTGGTAATTTTCATTGTTTTACAGCTCACAGTAAATGCTAGTAATAAGTTCTTTTCAGTATATTGAGCTATAGACAGGTATTACTTATAATCTTTATCATTCATCATGGTTTTCCAATTTGTCCATAAAAATGTTGGCTGTCTGTGATTTTGGGTTAACTGGTCCAGAATTTTAGTTGGCAACCCTGATTCCGATAGATGTTCATACCAGGTTGATCCAAATCTTCTAAATTACATTACAGTACGCTGTATGTTCCATTGAGACATGTATTATCTTCAACAAATGCTTTACTATTAAATGTACAGTATATTAAGAGCTCTGATCCTCAACATTCAACTTTTAGGTATGGCCACACATTCTGGTTTCCTGATGCCGTTTTGGAAGCCAAAATCAGGAGTAAGCAGGGGCGTAACTACCATAGCGACAGACCATGTGACTGCTATGGGGCTTAAGGCAAGAGGGGGCCCAGTCTTAGTTGGGATTATCTCGTCTTCTACTGGAGGTAAAAACTTGGTCAGGACTCTACCCTCTAAAGCAGGGATGCCCAACCTGCAGCCCTCCAGATGTTGCAAAACTACAGCTCCCAGCATGCCTGGACA
>JAKVIS010004460.1:0-14002 GCA_033119425.1 Bufotes viridis
CCTGTTATCAGCCATTTCAGAGGAGAGGATGACTGTAGGAACAGGAGAATACAGTATATTGCTCCCTGTTATCAGCCATTTCAGGGGAGAGGATGACTTTAGGAAAGGAGAATACAGTCTATTGACCCTGTTATCAGCCATTTCAGGTGAGAGGATGACTGTAGGACAGGAGAATACAATCTATTGTCCCTGTTATCAGCCATTTCAGGGGAGAGGATGACTGTAGGACAGGAGAATACAGTCTATTGCCCACTGTTATCAGTCATCTCAGGGGAGAGGATGACTGTAGGACAGGAGAATACAGTCTATTGCTCCCTGTTATCAGCCATTTCAGGGGAGAGGATGACAGTAGGACAGGAGAATACAGTCTATTGCTCCCTGTTATCCGCCAATTCAGGGGAGAGGATGACTGTAGGACAGGAGAATACAATCTATTGCCCACTGTTATCAGCCATTTCAGGGGAGAGGATGACTGTAGGACAGGAGAATACAGTCTATTGCCCCCTGTTATCAGCCATTTCAGGGGAGAGGATGACTGTAGGACAGGAGAATACAGTCTATTGCTCCCTGTTATCAGCCATTTCAGGGGAGAGGATGACTGTAGGACAGGAGAATACAGTCTATTGCCCCCTGTTATCAGCCATTTCAGGGGGAGGATGACTGTAGGACAGGAGAATACAATCTATTGCTCCCTGTTATCAGCCATGTCAGGGGAGAGGATGACTGTAGGACAGGAGAATACAATCTATTGCCCCTGTTATCAGCCATTTCAGGGGAGAGGATGACTGTAGGACAGGAAAATACAGTCTATTACTCCCCATTATCAGCCATTTCAGGGGAGAGGATGACTGTAGGACTGAAGAATACAGTCTATTGTACACTGTTATCAGCCATTTCAGGGGAGAAGATGACTGTAGGACAGGAGAATACAATCTATTGCCCCCTGTTATCAGCCATTTCAGGTGAGAGGACGACTGTAGGACAGGAGAATACAGTCTATTGCTCCCTGTTATCAGCCATTGCAGGGGAGAGGATGACTGTAGGACAGGAGAATACAGTCAATTGCTCCCTGTTATCAGCCATTTCAGGGAGAGGGTGACTGTAGGACAGGAGAATACAGTCTATTGCCCCTGTTATCAGCCATTTCGGAGAGAGGATGACTGTAGGACAGGAGAATACAGTCTATTTCCCCTGTTATCAGCCATTTCAGGGGAGAGGATGACTGTAGGACAGGAGAATACAGTCTATTGACCGCTGTTATCAGCCATTTCCGTGGAGAGGATGACTGTAGGACAGGAGAATACAATCTATTGCCCCCTGTTATCAGCCATTTCAGGGGAGAGGACGACTGTAGGACAGGAGAATACAGTCTATTGCTCCCTGTTATCAGCCATTTCAGGGGGGAGGACGACTGTAGGACAGGAGAATACAGTCTATTGCCCCCTGTTATCAGTCATCTCAGGGGAGAGGATGACTGTAGGACAGGAGAATACAATCTATTGCTTCCTGTTATCAGCCATTTCAGGGGAGAGGATGACTGTAGGACAGGAGAATACAATCTATTGCCCCCATGTTATCAGTCATCTCAGGGAGAGGATGACTGTAGGACAGGAGAATACAGTCTATTGCCCCTGTTATCAGCCATTTCAGGGAGAGGATGACTGTAGGACAGGGAGAATACAATCTATTGCTCCCTGTTATCAGCCATTTCAGGGAGAGGATGACTGTAGGACAGGAGAATACAGTCTATTGCCCCCCTGTTATCAGCCATTTCAGGGAGAGGATGACTGTAGGACAGGAGAATACAGTCTATTGCTCCCTGTTATCAGCCATTTCAGGGGAGAGGATGACTGTAGGACAGGAGAATACAGTCTATTGCCCCCTGTTATCAGCCATTTCAGGGGGAGAGGATGACTGTAGGACAGGAGAATACAGTCTATTGCTCCCTGTTATCAGCCATTTCAGGAGAGGATGACTGTAGGACAGGAGAATACAGTCTATTGCCCCCTGTTATCAGCCATTTCAGGGGAGAGGATGACTGTAGGACAGGAGAATACAGTCTATTGCCCCTGTTATCAGCCATTTCAGGGAGAGGATGACTGTAGGACAGGAGAATACAGTCTATTGCCCCCTGTTATCAGCCATTTCAGGGGAGAGGATGACTGTAGGACAGGAGAATACAGTCTATTGCTCCCTGTTATCAGCCATTTCAGGGAGAGGATGACTGTAGGACAGGAGAATACAGTCTATTGCTCCCTGTTATCAGCCATTTCAGGGGAGAGGATGACTGTAGGACAGGAGAATACAGTCTATTGCTCCCTGTTATCAGCCATTTCAGGGAGAGGATGACTGTAGGACAGGAGAATACAGTCTATTGCCCCCTGTTATCAGCCATTTCAGGGAGAGGATGACTGTAGGACAGGAGAATACAGTCTATTGCCTCCTGTTATCAGCCATTTCAGGGGAGAGGATGACTGTAGGACAGGAGAATACAGTCTATTGCTCCCTGTTATCAGCCATTTCAGGGAGAGGATGACTGTAGGACAGGAGAATACAGTCTATTGCTCCTGTTATCAGCCATTTCAGGGGAGAGGATGACTGTAGGACAGGAGAATACAGTCTATTGCTCCCTGTTATCAGCCATTTCAGGGAGAGGATGACTGTAGGACAGGAGAATACAGTCTATTGCCCCCTGTTATCAGCCATTTCAGGGAAGAGGGATGACTGTAGGACAGGAGAATACAATCTATTGCCCCTGTTATCAGCCATTTCAGGGGAGAGGATGACTGTAGGACAGGAGAATACAGTCTATTGCTCCCTGTTATCAGCCATTTCAGGGAGAGGATGACTGTAGGACAGGAGAATACAGTCTATTGCTCCCTGTTATCAGCCATTTCAGGGGAGAGAGGATGACTGTAGGACAGGAGAATACAATCTATTGCTCCTTGTTATCAGCCATTTCAGGGGAGAGGATGACTGTAGGACAGGAGAATACAGTCTATTGCCCCTGTTATCAGCCATTTCAGGGGAAAAGAGGATGACTGTAGGACAGGAGAATACAGTCTATTGCCCCCTGTTATCAGCCATTTCAGGGGAGAGGATGACTGTAGGACCGGAGAATACAGTCTATTGCTCCCTGTTATCAGCCATTTCAGGGGAGAGGATGACTGTAGGACAGGAGAATACAATCTGTTGCTCCTTGTTATCAGCCATTTCAGGGGAGAGGATGACTGTAGGACAGGAGAATATAGTCTATTGCCCCTGTTATCAGCCATTTAAAGGGAAAAGAGGATGACTGTAGGACAGGAGAATACAGTCTATTGCCCCCTGTTATCAGCCATTTCAGGGGAGAGGATCACTGTAGGACCGGAGAATACAGTCTATTGCTCCCTGTTATCAGCCATTTCAGGGGAGAGGATGACTGTAGGACAGGAGAATACAATCTATTGCCCCCTGTTATCAGCCATTTCAGGGGAGAGGAAGACTGTAGGACAGGAGAATACAGTCTATTGCCCCCTGTTATCAGCCATTTCAGGGGAGAGGATGATTGAAAGGACAGGAGAATACAATCTATTGCCCCCTGTTATCAGCCATTTCAGGGCAGAGGATGACTGTAAGACAGGAGAATACAGTCTATTGCCCCTGATATCAGACATTTCAGGGGAGAAGATGACTGTAGGACAGGATAATACAGTCTATTGCCCCCTGTTATCAGCCATTTCAGGGGAGAGGATGACTGTAGGACAGGAGAATACAGTCTATTGCTCCCTGTTATCAGCCATTTCAGGGGAGAGGATAACTGTAGGACAGGAGAATACAGTCTATTGCCCCCTGTTATCAGCCATTTCAGGGGAGAGGATGACTGTAGGACAGGATAATACAGTCTATTGCCCCTGTTATCAGCCATTTAAGAGGAGAGGATGACTGTAGGAAAGGAGAATACAGTATATTGCTCCCTGTTATCAGCCATTTCAGGGGAGAGGATGACTTTAGGAAAGGAGAATACAGTCTATTGACCCCGTTATCAGCCATTTCAGGTGAGAGGATGACTGTAGGACAGGAGAATACAATCTATTGTCCCTGTTATCAGCCATTTCAGGGGAGAGGATGACTGTAGGACAGGAGAATACAGTCTATTGCCCACTGTTATCAGTCATCTCAGGGGAGAGGATGACTGTAGGACAGGAGAATACAGTCTATTGCTCCCTGTTATCAGCCATTTCAGGGGAGAGGATGACAGTAGGACAGGAGAATACAGTCTATTGCTCCCTGTTATCCGCCAATTCAGGGGAGATGATGACTGTAGGACAGGAGAATACAATCTATTGCCCACTGTTATCAGCCAATTCAGGGGAGAGGATGACTGTAGGACAGGAGAATACAGTCTATTGCCCCCTGTTATCAGCCATTTCAGGGGAGAGGATGACTGTAGGACAGGAGAATACAGTCTATTGCTCCCTGTTATCAGCCATTTCAGGGGAGAGGATGACTGTAGGACAGGAGAATACAGTATATTGCCCCCTGTTATCAGCCATTTCAGGGGGGAGGATGACTGTAGGACAGGAGAATACAATCTATTGCTCCCTGTTATCAGCCATGTCAGGGGAGAGGATGACTGTAGGACAGGAGAATACAATCTATTGCCCCCTGTCACCAGCCATTTCAGGGGAGAGGATGACTGTAGGACAGGAAAATACAGTCTATTGCTCCCCATTATCAGCCATTTCAGGGGAGAGGATGACTGTAGGACTGAAGAATACAGTCTATTGTACACTGTTATCAGCCATTTCAGGGGAGAAGATGACTGTAGGACAGGAGAATACAATCTATTGCCCCCTGTTATCAGCCATTTCAGGTGAGAGGACGACTGTAGGACAGGAGAATACAGTCTATTGCTCCCTGTTATCAGCCATTGCAGGGGAGAGGATGACTGTAGGACAGGAGAATACAGTCAATTGCTCCCTGTTATCAGCCATTTCAGGGGAGAGGGTGACTGTAGGACAGGAGAATACAGTCTATTGCCCGCTGTTATCAGCCATTTCCGTAGAGAGGATGACTGTAGGACAGGAGAATACAGTCTATTTCCCCCTGTTATCAGCCATTTCAGGGGAGAGGATGACTGTAGGACAGGAGAATACAGTCTATTGACCGCTGTTATCAGCCATTTCAGGGGGGAGGACGACTGTAGGACAGGAGAATACAGTCTATTGCCCCCTGTTATCAGTCATCTCAGGGGAGAGGATGACTGTAGGACAGGAGAATACAATCTATTGCTTCCTGTTATCAGCCATTTCAGGGGAGAGGATGACTGTAGGACAGGAGAATACAATCTATTGCCCCCATTTATCAGTCATCTCAGGGGAGAGGATGACTGTAGGACAGGAGAATACAGTCTATTGCTCCCTGTTATCAGCCATTTCAGGGGAGAGGATGACTGTAGGACAGGAGAATACAATCTATTGCTCCCTGTTATCAGCCATTTCAGGGGAGAGGATGACTGTAGGACAGGAGGATACAGTCTATTGCCACCAGTTATCAGCCATTTCAGGGGAGAGGATGACTGTAGGACAGGAGAATACAGTCTATTGCTCCCTGTTATCAGCCATTTCAGGGGAGAGGATGACTGTAGGACAGGAGAATACAGTCTATTGCTCCCTGTTATCAGCCATTTCAGGGAGAGGATGACTGTAGGACAGGAGAATACAATCTATTGCCCCCTGTTATCAGCCATTTCAGGGGAGAGGATGACTGTAGGACAGGAGAATACAGTCTATTGCCCCCTGTTATCTGCCATTTCAGGGAGAGGATGACTGTAGGACAGGAGAATACAGTCTATTGCCTCCTGTTATCAGCCATTTCAGGGGAGAGGATGACTGTAGGACAGGAGAATACAGTCTATTGCTCCCTGTTATCAGCCATTTCAGGGGAGAGGATGACTGTAGGACAGGAGAATACAGTCTATTGCTCCCTGTTATCAGCCATTTCAGGCAGGGAGAGGATGACTGTAGGACAGGAGAATACAGTCTATTGCCCCCTGTTATCAGCCATTTCAGGGGAGAGGATGACTGTAGGACAGGAGAATACAGTCTATTGCCCCCTGTTATCAGCCATTTCAGGGGAGAGGATGACTGTAGGACAGGAGAATACAGTCTATTGCCCTCTGTTATCAGCCATTTCAGGGGAGAGGATGACTGTAGGACAGGAGAATACAGTCTACTGCTTCCTGTTATCAGCCATTTCAGGGGAGAGGATGACTGTAGGACAGGAGAATACAGTCTATTGCTCCCTGTTATCAGCCATTTCAGCGGAGAGGATGACTGTAGGACAGGAGAATACAGTCTATTGCCCCCTGTTATCAGCCATTTCAGGGTAGAGGATGACTGTAGGACAGGAGAATACAGTCTATTGCCCCCTGTTATCAGCCATTTCAGGGGAGAGGATGACTGTAGGACAGGAGAATACAGTCAATTGCTCCCTGTTATCAGCCATTTCAGGGGAGAGGATGACTGTAGGACAGGATAATACAGTCTATTGTCCCCTGTTATCAGCCATTTCAGTGGAGAGGATGACTGTAGGACAGGAGAATACAGTCTATTGCCTCCTGTTATCAGCCATTTCAGGGGAGAGGATGACTGTAGGACAGGGGAATACAGTCTATTGCTCTCTGTTATCAGCCATTTCAGGGGAGAGGATGACTGTAGGACAGGAGAATACAATCTATTGCTCCCTGTTATCAGTCATTTCAGGGGAGAGGATGACTGTAGGACAGGAGAATACAATCTATTGCCCCCTGTTATCAGACATTTCAGGTGAGAGGATGACTGTAGGACAGGAGAATACAATATATTGCCCCCTGTTATCATCCATTTCAGGGGAGAGGATGACTGTAGGACAGGAGAATACAGTCTATTGCCCCCTGTTATCAGCCATTTCAGGGGAGGGGATGACTGTAGAACAGGAGAATACAGTCTATTGCCCCCTGTTATCAGCCATTTCAGGGGAGGGGATGACTGTAGAACAGGAGAATACAGTCTATTGCTCCCTGTTATCAGCCATTTCAGGGGAGAGGATGACTGTAGGACAGGAGAATACAGTCTATTGCCCCCTGTTATCAGCCATTTCAGGGGAGAGGATGACTGTAGGACAGGAGAATACAGTCTATTGCTCCCTGTTATCAGCCATTTCAGGGGAGAGGATGACTGTAGGACAGGAGAATACAGTCTATTGCCACCTGTTATCAGCCATTTCAGGGGAGAGGATGACTGTAGGACAGGATAATACAGTCTATTGCTCCCTGTTATCAGCCATTTCAGGGGAGAGGATGACTGTAGGACAGGAGAATACAGTCGATTGCCCCCTGTTTTCAGCCATTTCAGGGGAGAGGATGACTGTGGGACAGGAGAATATAGTCTATTGCCCCCTGTTATCAGCCATTTCAGCGGAGAGGATGACTGTAGGACAGGAGAATACAATCTATTGCTCCCTGTTATCAGCCATTTCAGGGGAGAGGATGACTGTAGGACAGGAGAATACAGTCTATTGTCCGCTGTTATCAGCCATTTCAGGGGAGAGGATGACTGTAGGACAGGAGAATACAGTCTATTGCCCCCTGTTATCAGCCATTTCAGGGAGAGGATGACTGTAGGACAGGAGAATACAGTCTATTGCTCCCTGTTATCAGCCATTTCAGGGGAGAGGATGACTGTAGGACAGGAGAATACAGTCTATTGCTCCCTGTTATCAGCCATTTCAGGGGAGAGGATGACTGTAGGACAGGAGAATACAATCTATTGCTCCCTGTTATCAGCCATTTCAGGGGAGGGGATGACTGTAGGACAGAAGAATACAGTCTATTGCCCCCTGTTATCAGCCATTTCAGGGGAGAGGATGACTGTAGGACAGGAGAATACAGTCTATTGCCCCTGTTATCAGCCATTTCAGGGGAGAGGATAACTGTAGGAGAGGAGAATACAGTCTATTGCTCCCTGTTATCAGCAATTTCAGGGGAGAGGATGACTGTAGGACAGGAGAATACAGTCTATTGCTCCCTGTTATCAGCCATTTCAGGGGAGAGGATGACTGTAGCACAGGAGATTACAGTCTATTGCTCCTCGTTATCAGCCATTTCAGGGGAGAGGATGACTGTAGGACAGGAGAATACAATATATTGCCCCCTGTTATCAGCCATTTCAGGGGGGAGGATGACTGTATTACAGGAGAATACAGTCTATTGCTCCCTGTTATCAGCCATTTCAGGTTGAGAGGATGACTGTAGGACAGGAGAATACAGTCTATTGCCCCCTGTTATCAGCCATTTCAGAGGAGAGGATGACTGTAGGACAGGAGAATACAATATATTGCCCCCTGTTATCAGCCATTTCAGGGGGGAGGATGACTGTAGGACAGGAGAATACAGTCTATTGCTCCCTGTTATCAGCCATTTCAGGGGAGAGGATGACTGTAGGACAGGAGAATACAGTCTATTGCCCCCTGTTATCAGCCATTTCAGGGGAGAGGATGACTGTAGGACAGGAGAATACAGTCTATTGCCCCTGTTATCAGCCATTTCAGGGGAGAGGATGACTGTAGGACAGGAGAATACAGTCTATTGCCCCCTGGTATCAGCCATTTCAGGGGAGAGGATGACTGTAGGACAGGAGAATACAGTCTATTGCTCCCTGTTATCAGCCATTTCAGGGGAGAGGATGACTGTAGGACAGGAGAATACAGTCTATTGCTCCTGTTATCTGCCATTTCAGGGGAGAGGATGACTGTAGGATAGGAGAATACAGTCTATTGCCCCCTGCTATCAGCCATTTCAGGGGGGAGGATGACTGTAGGACAGGAGAATACAATCTATTGCTCCCTGTTATCAGCCATTTCAGGGGAGAAGTTGACTGTAGGACAGGAGAATACAATCTATTGCTCCCTGTTATCAGTTATTATGCCGACTGTCTATCGCGCACCCTCACAACATATACGGCAGGTAAGAAGGCAGCGGATTTACAGCCCGTTCTGCCGTGATGGGATCTTTATTTTGGTCCTATAAAGCTCTGGCTTTTGTCTTCGTGGTGTAAAGCAGAGAACGGAGCGCAGCAGCAAAGACTATTCTTCTATTTTGAGGTCAATAACTGTTAATTTTTATTTAATGACTTGTAAATAGAAATGAGCTGCTGTAGGCTCTGTTCACATCTGTGTCAGGAGCCCAGGATGCAGATTTCTTGATTTACACTGAAAAAATAGCGCTGCACGCCAACACAACGACCAACAGCTTTTAGATCTCTTGGACCTATGCACAGTGGCCCCATGAAAATTAGGTTATTAATATTGGCCTCTACGATACTACTTTCCAGAGGCCAATTTTAGCCAAATGAACCAATCGACTCTTATGTATTAGGATAATTTATTGAGGCCCTACTTTTACAGGGAGTACTCCCTCCTTTTAACGTTATCGCTCTTGTGTCCACTAAGGTTGCTACCATCGCTGAATAATTATTGCCCTCTGTAATCCATGGATGACATGGGCGGTCAGTGGGGAACTGGCACCTGGAAGGGGCCCTATGGAACAAATATTCCCTTTTTCACTTTATTTTGTTGGAATTATGGCATAAAGCAGTGATACAAATGTTGAAATATTGTAATTACCTAGGTAAGAAGAGAACTGTTTGTGGGGTGGGGAGCGGTGAACACGGTGTTTGCTCTATGAGATGATATTGAAAAGCAATTATATTAAAAGATCTGGGATCGTATTTGCATGCAGCTCATTTGAATTCATGGATTGCGGCTGCACTCAGTGTAATTCTACGATAGAAAATCATCTTTCCTGCCATCCTATAATCATGGATCTATAGGATATGATGACTGTGAAGAGCTGGGCCTTGCTTGACCTTGGAGCTTCCTCTGTGGCTAAGTACATGGTCTGTCAATCTCACGTCTGCGTGCAGACATCGGTTATATGGCGGATCACATTATGGCAGAGCTAATGGGTTTAGTCATTTCAAAGGTCAGGGTCAACTGAAATGGAGAAACATGGGTTTATGAAGGGGAACAGTGTAATGTGACCTCATGTCACCAGCAGATTTCTTATGTGAAGTCCTTCACCAGGGAGGTGTATATTTGTATATAACAGGGCAGCTCAAGTCACTGATGATAGGAATATATGAGATGTAGTAATGATTCACAAGTCAAATGGAAATACTTTAGAGAAATCCCTGCTTCTTTATAATCTAAATGTGACTCCCACAACGTCTGAACTCATCGCCGCTCATTTCAAAGAAATGGATTGAGTATGATCTGCCAACTGCCAGAATATGATGCCTTGTGATGAAGAATATAACTACTATAATACTGCTCCTATGTACAAGAATATATCTACTATAATACTGTCCCTATGTACAAGAATAGAACTGTTATAATACTGCTCCTATGTAAAAGAATATAACTACTATAATACTGCTCCTATGTACAAGAATATATCTACTATAATACTGCCTCCTATATACAAGAATATAACTACTATAATACTGCCTCCTATGTACAAGAATATAACTACTATAATACTGCTCCTATGTACAAGAATATAACTACTATAATACTGCTCTTATGTACAAGAATATAACTACTATAATGCTGCTCCTATGTACAAGAATATAACTACTATAATTCTGCTCCTATGTACAAGAATATAACTGCTATAATACTGCTCCTATGTACAAGAATATAACTACTATAATACTGCTCCTATGTACAAGAATATAACTACTATAATACTTCTCCTATGTACAAGAATATAACTACTATAATACTGCTGCTTTGTACAAGAATACAACTACTATAATACTGCTCCTATGTACAAGAATATAACTACCATAATACTGCTCCTATGTACAAGAATATAACTCCTATCCTCTCCAGAGTCCTGAGCCTCCTCTCCTGGCGCCCTCTCAGTCTTGTCTCTCGACTGGAGTGCGCTATGCTTACCTATAGTGACGAACTGGCTTTATGGGGCCTGCGTAAGTGCACAGCTAACAACAAATACCCCTCTCCTCTATGGAAAGGCTTGCTATTAGAATGGTCTAAATTGTATGCTACCTCGACACTCTCGTTCCCTAGCCCGAACCTCCCACTGCATCTTCTTCAACACCATATACATCCCGAAACTTTAGCTGCATCCGGAATATGGGCATTGCTCTCTGGTCTTAAACTGCGGGACGTTATCTCCGAGTCCGGCACTTTTGATTGGAGCGCAGTATTGGCTCTCCCTAAAGTTCAGAACTCCTCCTTTTTGGCGGCTATGGCTTTCAAGAAGGATTTGGCGCTTCTTGAGCATTTACCCCGTCCTGCGGCGACTCCCTCCTGGATGGAAGGGAAACTCTCACAACTCCGACGCCCGTGTAAACCTCTTTCCTTGTTGTATAGGGAGCTGCTCTCCTCTGCCCCTCCGGACTTGTGGTTCCTCTCAGCCTGGGAAAAAGAGCTATCTGCAACTTTTTCGGATCCTGAGAAAGCTTTTATCCTTACGCACTTACATGGATTTAACCGGTGTATTAGGATACAAGCTAACTCCTATAAATTACTTACAAGGTGGTACAAAACACCTGAGTTTCTTCATAAGCTCAATCCTAGTATCCCTGATTGCTGTTGGAGGTGCGGAGGAGAGACAGGCTCTCTCTCTCATATATGGTGGAATTGTGTGAAAATTCGGCCCTTTTGGCTGGAAGTTGAAGCTACCATAAATAGTGTTTGTTCCACTAAGATTAGTCTCGACGCCAAACTCCTATTATTATGGTGTCCTAATGGTTCACTTACCCCTGCTAAGTCGAATCTCCCGACTATGCTCCTGCGGCTGCTCGCTCACTGATCCCACTGCTATGGAAACGACTCCCTCCATCCATCTCAATGTGGACTGAGAAGGTCGACCAATTGTACCGGTTTGAAGAGCTTGCACACCCGGAAACATACTCTAGAGCTCTCTTCGTTAAGACGTGGCTTCCCTGGAAGCGTTACCGTTCATTCTGAACTTACAAGCGATTGACATCTATCGTTCCCCTCCCTTCCCCCCTCCCTATGTCTTGTCTTCCCCCCATTAGTTCTTTCTTTGCACATGTTATTGTATTTCTTGTCATACGGCATTCGCCTCAGTCTTTATTTGAATATGAGATATATGTTCAAATGCCTTTCCAGCTGCGTCTGGTATTGATGTGCTGTAATTTGCCATATGACGATTTACTTTTCTTCAATCAAAAGAAAATTGATTAAGAATATAACTCCTATAATACTGCTCCTATGTACAAGAATACAACTACTATAATACTGCTCCTATGTACAAGAATATAACTACTATAATACTGCTCCTATGTACAAGAATATAACTACTATAATACTGCTCCTATGTACAAGAATATAACTACTATAATACTGCTCCTATGTACAAGTATATAACTACTATAATACTTCTCCTATGTACAAGAATATAACTACTATAATACTGCTGCTTTGTACAAGAATACATCTACTAAAATACTGCTCCTATGTACAAGAATATAACTACTATAATACTGCTCCTATGTACAAGAATATAACTCCTATAATACTGCTCCTATGTACAAGAATACAACTACTATAATACTGCTCCTATGTACAAGAATATAACTACTATAATACTGCTCCTATGTACAAGAATATAACTACTATAATACTGCTACTATGTACAAGAATATAACTACTATAATACTGCTCCTATGTACAAGAATATAACTACTATAATACTGCTCCTATGTACAAGAATATAACTACTATAATACAGATCCTATGTACAAGAATATAACTGCTATAATACTGCCTCCTATGTACAAGAATATAACTACTATAATACTGCTCCTATATACAAGAATATAACTACTATAATACTGCTCCTATGTACAAGAATATAACTACTATAATACTGCTCCTATGTACAAGAATATAACTACTATAATACTGCTCCTATGTACAAGAATATAACTACTATAATACTGCTCCTATGTACAAGAATATAACTACTATAATACTGCTCCTATGTACAAGAATATATCTACTATAATACTGCTCCTATGTACAAGAATATAACTACTATAATACTGCCTCCTATGTATAAGAATATAACTACTATAATACTGCTCCTATGTACAAGAATATAACTACTATAATACTGCTCCTATGTACAAGAATATAACTACTATAATACTGCTCCTATATACCAGAATATAACTACTATAATACTGCCTCCTATGTACAAGAATATAACTACTATAATACTGCCTCCTATGTACAATAATATAACTACTATAATACTGCTCTTATGTACAAGAATATAACTACTATAATACTGCTCCTATGTACAAGAATATAACTACTATAATACTGCCTCCTATTTAATTGATTATACTGTATATGATCATGACTTCTCTTCTTTACATGGATAAAGTAAAAAATATATACTTGTATCGTGTTTATAAAAGATAAAAAAGTGAGATTCCACAGTGGTTGGTACCTTTCAATGGCCATTAAAAGGTATCAGGCACTTTTTTTAATCTTATGTACGTTTGTATATCCTGTGGGAGAGTTTAAGTTATAGCCCCACAGTTACCAGGGTATTTGCTCCTTTGTCTGCTTCCATTTACCCCAAAATAATATCTTATCTGCTTTGTGACCTAAGTATTAAACTTGTATTACAGAATTCAGAATGAATTTGTTCCGCACGTCAGTTTGTAAAACGACTTTTTTAAAAGCCGCAAAAAGTGGTGCAAATCCCCCAAAAAGTTACATCTCTACTATATCCAGGTCCTTACGTAGAAAAAGCGGCAGTGTGAAAGTAATGGCAGTGAGGTATGTTATGACAAAGAAGGAAACACGCAGTCGTAAATGTGCTGCAAAATGAGTCAGTATCGTAGCCTTTACAACTTGCTGAAATGGCGCCACTTTTATAAAAGTCGGCCATAATATTCAATAACATAGCAGAGAG